>JAEQBH010009710.1:0-129590 GCA_016808115.1 Tetrastigma voinierianum | reverse complement strand
GCTTGGCCATTTCTTCGCCCTCTACGCCTCAAATGCGTCCCATCCCCGGTGCACCTTTTAGTACCCGAATAAATATATTTCTCGACAGCATGAAAGCAATGCCCGCAGTAGAATTTTCCTACTGGGTTACTCCCCACCTATGCTTACGCAATTAAGACACCAAACATACAATTCACATTCCATACAATCCATGTTAATATACTAAGCATGCATATATTAACAAAACTTACACATGTTATTCATTCATGGAAACAACACAACATCACACAAGCTGGCCACAAATACCCACGATTTGCCCAGTGCCCACTTCATGAGGGATTTCACTTGGTTCAAATTTTTGAACTGAACGCATGACCTTAGGCTTAATTGAAACTTAACTATTAAATATTTTAATGTGAATATCAGCAGAGAGTCCACCCCGTGATAGCCACGAATCTAATAAAAACCTGCATCCACGTAGCCCTTACAATGTGAGCACTTTGTTGGTCACGGAATTCGACTCGTCCGATCGTCGTGAAATTTAGAGAGAAAGTAGACACTGCCTAAATCTCTCCTCACTGGGTCATTCTTCTCTCCTCTCTCTCTTCTCCTCTCCCAACCCATCTCGGCCAAGACGACAAAGAGACTTCAAGCCATCTCAATGCCACATGTCCAACTCTAAGGGCTCATGGATTACACCTTATCCCTCTTATCTACCTACTTTGATTTTCATCCAATGACATCATGCCATGTAATCCACCCATGGCCCACACTTGAGCTCATGTTTGACTAATCTTCAGACATGACACGGGCACCTCTCGAGCCACTCAAAATGTGCTGCGTCCCGCACTACCCCGCTGCCTTGAAACGTGGAAATCTCGACCGCTCCGACCAAGAAATTCATCGTGGTAGCTAGGATTTCGCGAGACGACCTAACGGCGAATCCGCTTCACATCCGAATTCAGGAAAATTCCGGATTTTGACCGAAATTACCATTTTACCTTTTTTCAGAAAATTAGAATTTTCTCAGGTTTTACTGTCCTAGATTAGGACCACCCTTCCCAATTTATACACAAGGAGAGACAGACAAATTACCAAACAGCCCCGGCTAGCTATTATTCTTCCCGCTTCCAACTCTTTGATCAGAGGTTTTAAGGGTCGGACCCTTAGTAGTGCTTGCAATAAAGATACCAAAGAACTACACTTCTTCCGCCTGATTCTCAGAAACACAAGATGCCCAAGCGTGCATGAGAAATGTTCACTGATGGTACTTCAAATTTCTATCCTCACAGGTTTGAAAGTCACATGCATCTAAACCACAAGAACATCATAGAATATTTTCTTGACAAGAACAACTTTATTTCTATTTAAAGTCTAGTTATATGTTTATTGAGATAAAAGGTTTATGTATGAGTTTGAATTTACAATTAGAACCTGTTTTAATAGTCACAAAGAATTCTTTTCTTCAACTTCCTTTATTAGTAGAACGATTTGTATGTTATGTAATTCAATGTATTTGAAGTTCTTGTATACATAGATACCTTAACTTCTTGATTTAGCCTAAAACTCAAGGTGTGTAATTTCTTAGACTTGGCAGTGAGAAACCTCCTGTTCGAATTCCTTATCCCCTCTCTATAGCTATTGTGTTATTTGGATGTGCCTTAGTATTCTCACTGATTGTCTTTACGAAACGAGGACCTTCATCACTTTTAGCCGCAATTGCAAAGTCTGGCTTCACTGCTGCATTCACGTTGATATTTGTTTCTGAAATTGGAGATAAGGTGACTGATCTACTAGTGCCAAAAGCTTACATTTCTGTTGTGCTTTTAAATCTAATTCACTGGAAACTATTTATGAAAATGAATCTTTGATATTAGTTCATTATCCTCTTGTTCACTTTCTTTATCCATTGCCTTTTGAAACTATCAATGTGTTGCTTGCTTAGCTTGACTACTTCAGGAAGTTTTATTTCATGCCTTTTCCTGTTTTTATTTGTTAGGTTTGTTATTATTGTTAAATTGTCAGTAGATCCTAAAAGGGTATGGGCTGTGTCAAGCTGACAGTCGCCCTTATTATGACCCCTTTTCACATGTGGACAGGCAGACAAACTAAGAAAGAGTGGATGAACAAAGGAAGAAAAAAGTAAATGTTGCTAGGGGAGTTTGGCCCCAAAAAAGTCTACTAACCAGAGCTTTGATTCCATGTCAGGTCATCAGTAAAGACCTAAGACAGAAAATGAAATTCAAGAATGAAAGAGATAGCAAGAAACAGGCCACTCCTAATGCTTCCTGCCCCCTCTCTATACTGTTTATAATTCTCAAAGACTTTGCACCCTTGTTACATATATAAGTTATAATTACCCCAGAGATGGAGCAAATCAGGACCAGCAATTTTTCCTTCACTCATTTTCTTTTCCATTAGATCAATGTACTTGAAGTACATAAATACTTTCTGGGGCTATACATGAGGTCTGGTTCTTTCAGTGAAAGATGCATTATCTAGAAACCATGAGTAATATTACATATAGTTCAATTGACTGGAAAAATGCCTATTGAAACAGATGGGAATTGGTTAAAGGGGTAGTAGAAATCATTAGTGCTTTTACCAACCATAGTATTTTCCTTTTAGTATGAAATTTAGTAATGTTTGCATTCAAGTTAAATGGAAGTATATGAATATAATTGTTAGTGATTGACTTTTGAAGAGTGGACCAAGTCCATGGGCAAGGCAACACAGATGAAGAAACACTCCTGTCATTTTTTATGAAGTATATCCCAACTCACATGACAGCAAGTTGTGAAACTCAACTTCATAACCCTAATCTTCTACGTGGAACTAATCCCAAAAACCAATGGTGACTGTGTGCCTTATGATTGCTGTTGAACACCAGCTTGTGTCACGGTTAGACCTAAATTGGTAGTCTGCGCCATGGAGAAAGTTCTGCTGATCATTAACTAAAATGTTCAAGCAACAGGTAACTACTGAAAATTCCAAAGGGAACTGTTCATTCTTATACTGTAATGGGCAGTAATTTGTAGTGAAATGGGAAGGAATGTTATAGAGCATCTCCAAATAGCTGTACTAGGGTTTTCTTTATCAATTTTGTCGTCTTCTTCTTATTATTATTATTTTTAATGCATCCACTTTAGAAGATCCTGCTATTTTTCATGTTCATTTCACCTTTTAATTTTATTTAAGGGGGATGGAATTGTTTAGTGAATGGATGAACCATTGAAGTTCCGAATGAAGGTTTCTTTCATACTTAGAATAGGATGATTCCCCTCTCAGATGGCTTTTTGTTTTCAAATTTGTTAGACTACTTTTTGAATATGCATTTAAAGTTCTAAATCTTGTATAATTTATTTCTGAACAGACATTCTTCTATTGTTGCTCTTTGATGCAATATGAGAGTACTGGTATGTTTTCCTTCAGCTTGCCTCTCTTACTTCTCTCAGAAGTTAGCATTAGTGTAAACTGTGAAATGTCCAATTTACATAAGCTACTGAAGATAATTGAAGCAAGCTGATACTTTAGGAGCAAAAATTAAAAAATTAAATAATACAAATTCACCCTTCACTAAACCCTGGAGGGGTAGCTCAGTTGGTCTAAGGCCTTGGGGTTTAACTCAATTGTCACCATTCATTTGCAACCTTGCACATCCTTCACCACTGAGATGCAAGAGTTTCTGTTTGAATATTGTGTGTGCAGATGTTTGGAAGGAGGTTGTTGAGATCCAGTAGATACAGCTTAACATGATAATGAACATATTGATAAAGTATGCTCCTTAAGTGTTTTTATTTAAGTAATACAATTTACTATTCACATAAAATACAAAATTATTCTCAGAATGTCTCATGAGATGATTTTGGACAAGTATGGAAAGCAAGGAATAGAATGACTTTTGATAATGAAATGCTTTCAATCTAGACACTAGAAAGTTCTTTTGGAATAACTCATTCAAATTCAGCATCTTCAACTCCTAGCCTTTAAGAATTTTCCACTTCTGCTCCTGCCAGCTTCACCAGAATAACCTCCATGGGACTGTTTTCCATTCTTTCCTCTTACTTTTTCCAATGAAGTTTCATACCTGTTAGACAGAGCCTGCTTAACTTGTTCTAGAAGCATTCTAGAGACACCAGCAATGAAGAGATACATTAAAAGCTTCCTTGTAATAATCCCTTACGGCTCCGTTTGGAACCCGGAAAGTATTAAGGAAATAAAATAGAGAGGAAAATGGAGAGGAAAAGTAGAAGGAAAGAAAATTTGGAGGAAAGTAAAAATAGGTTTGAACTTAATAAATTAATTCTATATGTTTATTCAAACTCATTTTGTTTGTTTCTTATTATATAAGGACTAAGAAATTTAAAAATATGTAAAATTTTGAGGAATTTTAATTATATTTTATTTTCTTTTATATTTTCCACGGTAAAACCAAACATGAGAAAATCATTTTCCTTAGTATTTTTTTTCTTACCCTAGTACTTTCCAGGTTCCAAACAGAGCCTATGATCCTTCTTTTCATCATATGGTCAATCAGAAAAATCTTCTCCTATGCCATTTTCCTACATGAAGAACCTGTTCTTAGAGGAGCATTGCCCACATCCCCACACCCCACTGTACCTTGAAGAAAATATTGGCCAAAAAATGTTCCTTTCCACTCCAAATTGATTTTCCTGCCTTTTCACCTTGACTTTGATAACTGGAAATCTCTCACATGAAAGTTTTTTTCATTTCCAACTGTTTGTTATGGTGTCCTCTTAGAAATTTTGGTTTCCAATACTCATTCACCCATCTGAGTACCAATAAACAACTACCATCTATCTGTGTTGAAGACAACCGATGAACAAATCTGCATTAGAACCCTTAAGAGAAGCCTCCTACACCAATTTAGAACTCAACTCTAAGTTCATTTCCCACAAAAATACAGCTTAGAAAATAAAATCATTCTTCACTTTTTTGATATCTTTTCATAGGCTCAGTCCCTTGCCCTTGTCCTCACATTATAACCCCAACTACCTTGCCAAACCGTGAAGTCCTTTTCACTATTTTCCCATTGCAACTGCAAGGCTCCAAAACACTTCCCTAATAATAATTGTTTTTGTACATGCAGACTTCTAATGCCTTGTCCATCCAACTCCTTTGCAAACTATGTCAACCACTTTTTGAGGATGACTTCCCATGTTTTCCCATCCTCGTTAGTTAATCTCTTTGAAACTTTAATTTGTTCCAAAAAGAAACTTGCATTACACAGGTGGACACGATGAATAGGTAACTTGAAAAGGTAGTCTCAATAAGTGCTTGTCTTCTTTAGGGACTGCCTCTTCCAAGACTTTATTATACATAGGATGGATATTGTCCCTTCAAAGATGTTTATGCTTCCTCAGTGCATTCCTATTCTGAATCCCTCACCAACTTACTGTTAAAAAAAGATTCAAACATGTCTTTATAGGTTAAAGGTCAAGATCACTTGCTGCATCCAAGAATTAAAACCACATCTTCACTCCTCTGCACTTCCTACTAAAGACTTAATATATGAAAATGTTCAAATTTTTTTGTCACTCAATATGAAATTATGAATGTATGGATCTTTTGGTACAAGCATTTGAGGTTTAATTGATGTACGATCTTGAAAGTGCTGCCTGGAGGAAGATATTGATGTGTTTTTATGTTTGGAAATTGATTGTGTTCATGAAGTACTGAATCATTGACCAGGTTCTTTTTGGGATCAATGGGAAGCTCTTTCACTTATGACAATCCTGTCAGTTGTGATAGGACGGATATTTCCACTCAGTGCCTGCTCAATTTCAAACAAGTAAGTTTGTAGTTCTTGACATCTCTACTTCTAGTTGGTTGTCTTCAGAGTAGAAGTGGAAGGTATATCCTTTTTAAAGACCAGTGCTAATGCTTTGTAATATTCTGTCTTGAACCAGACACCTAACTGCTGCAGCTATTCTTTTTTGCATATGATCATCCATCCCAGTAGACTCTCTCATGCCCTCCTCATGGAGGGCAACATTTAACTTCTCAGAAGTGCATTCTGGATGTAGGATAGCCCTCAGAAAAAGGTTGCCTATAAGCAGGTGGGCAAAGAAGGGCTTTTCAATTCTAGTGGTTTAGTGGAAAAGTGAACAAGGGTAAAATCAAAAAATATATATAAAAGATGTGATAGGAAAACAATAGAGGCCAAAAATAGAAAGAATATACCGTAGGGATAGGTAGAAACCTAGAATTCACAAGGTCTTCTAGGAGTCTCACCTAGAAGAAAGATAATAAAGTGCTCACTTCATTGAAAGTTGCAAAGATTGCAAAAAGCTGAAATATTATTGCTCAAAAAACTGTCCTTGACTTACATCAATTAGTCCTATTTATAGGCTTCTCTAAGAAATCCAAAATGTACTAAAATTCTAATAACCTAATATGACTCAAACCCTACTTTGAATCTAACAAAAAGAATCATAATTTCACTCTAAATGATAATCCTAATTTAAATTGAAATTCCTTTGTAACTAATAATCATAATTTGACTCAAACTACTAACCCTAATTTGACTCTAATTGCAACTAATTAAAAAATCTCTTTTTTATGTATATCTCAAAATCCATCTACATCATACTCCCCGACTTGAAAAAAACTCGTCCTCGAGTTTTAGTGATTTACCATGATCAATTGTAATCCCGAATAAGGCCTTCCATCCTTTCTTTCTTCGTCGCTTCTTTACCATGATAAGATAGGACATCCTTATCTCTTGATTTTGTTTAATTTCATGCAAGGTAGTTGTCAAATTTTGAAAAACCTTCCAACATTGTAAAACAAGTGGATAGTTCTCAAATAATTATGTGTCTTCAACAAATGTGCGTAAAGTTGCTTCTCATATGTCTTTGTAAATTGTCTCTGGTGGAAGAACATGATTCTTGAATTTATGATGTTCAATACCCCCGTAGTCTCTCTGCTTGTCATTGCTCATGATAAGCCTAGAAAAGTCAAGTATCAAGTCCTCCAAAGCTTCTACAACTTCTTTGGGCCCTTCTAGTTTTGTGGGTATTAATTTATCCTATGGTTGCTCAACTAGTGGAATTTCCTTCATTGGATAAAGAATTTTTTTTGCCCATCAAGTATAAGTGTATAAGTGTTTTCATACTCATCATGTTTGTAGAGAGAATCAAAGAGAGGAATTAGAGGAAAAAATTCTTTGTACTTTTTATTGATCCATTGTGAATATATATATATACAAAAGCTAATCTAACCTTCCTAATAGATTATAACTCTATAAGACAAGTTTCCTAATAGGTTACATATATGCTATAACACTCCTCTCAAGTTGTAAGATATATCGATCATGTTCAACTTGTTAGATAGATAAATAACCCGGTCCCCACTTAGGGTCTTTGTGAAGATATCACCCAATCGTTCTCTACTCTTCACATATTTTGTGTAAAATCGTTTAATGTACTACCAAAAAATGACACCATTCATATGTTTACCGCCAGCTTATCATAGATTTGTAGCAATATAGCAGATGGTTGTCACACTGCAGTTTGCCAGACCGTCTCACGCCGACTTCCATCGCGAGCCACGGGCCATGATTCACACACGGATCAGGTCATCGTTTATATTCGACTCAGATCGAAAGGGAACAACCCTTGCTTACTTTCCATACTAGTCACCAACAAATATTACGTGAACCTGAAGATGGTATCCGTGAAACATTCAATTTTGTTATGTCGTATGATTTACAGGTAGAATACCTCATTCCCATTCCTTTCACATGATGGACAGAAACACATTGCCTAAATTTACGATCACGAGCGAACATGTAATCGACTTACAACACCGGGACCGAGCGGGCACATCAGGATGAGTTACTCGAACGTGTGGTAATTCAAATTAACTACTTTCATATCTCCTGATCTCAAATGTTTTCACTTCAGTAAGGTGTGCTTGGAGGCATAGGAGAACCCGCATATTTACCCCTATTTTCTACTCCTTGCATAACAGACTCAAGCATTATAATCTTTCTCAGATAAGAAAATTCTGCTCGCTTCGCATAACTCATGCCCAATGTCAATCATAAGATATTCTTGTATTATCTCGTTTATCTCCCTCCTTTCATATTTCTATTTCCTTATCGATTATTGTATTTGTTTCCTTTTGTGTCTTCCTCACCTATATAAATAGGTAGGACCCTTGTATTTTACTCACTACTCACTCATTTAATAAAAAAATTAATGTTTTCTTCTCTTCATTTCACATGGTATCGTAGCCATGGTTCCATTCCTTTAGAAGTGATACAGGTCTTTATACTATTGGGACACTTCCACTCACTTCATTTAATAAAAGAAAAACATTCTTTTCTTATCTCATTTCACATGGTATCAGAGCCATGGTTGGTCCAGGAGTGAGCCCTCTTTTCTGGTAGTCATCTTCTCCGGCAAACCTTCTCCGACCGGGTCTTCCATCGGATTCCATCCTTCGACCTTCTCCGCCGATCTTCTCCGTTTACCTTTCCATTCGGGAATCTCTCCATTGACCTTCCAACGGACTTTACCGCCGACTCTTCTCCCAGATTCGTCAAAATTTCGGCTTCGACCTTCGTCGGACCTTTCTCCGTCACCTTCTCCTTCATGAACCCTCCATCGGATCTTTCGCCGGACCTCTCCGGGACCTTCCGACGACCCTCTAATGGACTCTTCTGGCCGGACCTCTCGCACGACCCTCTAGACTTTAATCTCTCCTCAAAATGTGGACCCTCTTCTGCTAACTACATATGTAATGTGCTTCTACGTATACGACCTATACGCCTACAAGGAGCTGGCTCATAGCGATATATTTTGTTTCATCTCCTTCATTTTGAATATTATTTTCCTTCATTTTTCGTATATTGTTTTCCTTTTGTAAGCTCCTAACCTATATAACAGGTAGTACTATTAATGTATTTTTTACTAACACTCAATAAAAGAAAATATTCTTTTTCGCTCACATGGTGTTTGCAATCAAACCATATTTTCTTTGATACTATGTGAAATAAGAGAAGAAAAGAATATTTTCTTTATTAAATGAAGGAAATGAGTAAAATGATTCAAGATATGGTCCTACATATCGATATTGCGCTCCCACATATTTATATGTCCTACCATTTATATAGCCAAGAAGACACTAAAGGAAACAAATAAAATACAAAAAGTTATGAAAAGAATAAAGTGCAGCAAGGAGGGAACTTAATATCCTAAGAATATCATATGATTCTCAACGCTACCCCTCCCCCTCAAGATGGAGCATATAATTCATATGCACCAAGCTTGTTACATATGTACTTAACCGGAGAGGGTCCGCCGGAGAAGATGACTGTCGGAAAAAAGGGCTAAAACATGAAGATGGAGGCTTTAGATGGAAGAACTAAGGAGCTACGAAGCTTTATTGGTGGGAAACGACCCAAGTGAGAGAAGTCGTGGTCGAGGGTCTCACGCACCACCCACGTGCCGACGCAGCGGCCGCTGGCGGAGAAACCCACGTGTGTGGGCGTGTGGCTTAGCTTATGTCAGAGATTTTTCCAACAGTGGGTAGATCGGGCCGAGGTGCCTCCAAAGGTGTGGTCACCAATCGGAAATAAAGTCGCCATAAAATTTTTCCGGCAGTTGAGGTGGTCTGACGTCGGCGAAGGATTCCAAAGATGAAGGTGGGTTGGTCAGATTGTGATATGACCACTAGATGGGTTGCCAGAGTTGGACCCGTGGCAAAACTATAACCCGAGCCAACCATGGCTCTGATACCATGTGAAATGAGAGAAGAAAATAATATTTATCTTTATTGAATGAGTGAGTGAGTAAATACAGTATAGGTCCTACCTATTTATATAGGTCGAGAAGACACAAAAATGAAAACAAATAAAACATAATAATAAGGAAAATAATGATAAGAGCGAAGGAGATAAACTAGAGAATATCCTAAGAATATCTTATGATTCCCAACACCTAAGAAGTATCTTAGCATCCCTAAGTCCTTTGTATGGAATTGACTATGAAGAAAGGACTGCGAGATGAGGATACCTCAGAGCCACTCTCAAATGAGCAATAATATCATCCATACGCTTACCAACGTAATAATACATGAACCGGGGTTCCCAGAGAGGATCTGAGTGGTCAATTTATTCTTCTCGCATGCCAGCTCCTCAACCGCTTACCGAATTTACCAAACCACGCACGGACTGCTTCAAACCATACAGCATTCTCGAGACGACAAACCTCCCTATCTCTCCCCGAGCAACAACCTTTGAGGTCGCTCCATATACACCTCCTTCCGGGCGTTGCCACGGCTAAAGACATTCTTAATATCAAGTCGGGTGCAGATCCCAATTATAAGTGGCACCAGTGAAATAAAAGCCAAAACAGATGTCATCTTAAAGCAACAAGGGGAAAAGTGCTCGAATAGTCCACGTCATAGGTCTGAGCCGCACTCTTAGCCACAAGGTTATGCTCAAACGAGCAATCGAACCATCGTGGATTAACTTTAACTCGCAAACCCAACAAGATCCAATGACTTTCTTCCTAACAGGTAATTGTATCAAGTTCCAAGTACCATTGTCATGTAAAGTTCGCGATTTTTCCACCATAAAGACTATGCCAACGCTAAGGTGATATAAAGCCTGCCTGGACAAGAGCCAGCAGAGAGATAGACCAGATGCAATAAAAGAACAGAATGTGATGACAAATGGTTATAAGAACAAAACGGCGAATGCGCGAACACACCGACAAGCATCTTTACGGCAAGAGCACCAAGATCATCACCAAGACTAGATCTAATGTCAAGTACCGTGAAAGGCTCGAGACTGCGGGGTGTGTCGCAGCGCTGGGCTTAGATTCGAGCGATAAGAGCAGCTTGTTAGGGAAGAACATAAGCAAGAGTTGGCGAGGCAAGAGTATAAACTAGCAAATCATCATCCTCCCCTTAACTAGAGTGGATCGAGTCTTGAGAAAAAGGAGTATTCTCAAGAAAGGTGATATCAGCAGAAACCAGGTATATGTGAAGACTAAGACAATAACACCTATACCCTTTTTGAACTCAAGAGTAACCAAGGAAGATACACTTCAATGACTTAGGATCGAGTCTAAACACATGCGGACGAACATCCCGAATAAAACAAGTACACCCAAATACCCGAGGCTTAATGGGAAACAAAGTTTATGGGGAAAGGGGTTTGAAATGGAGTGACCCAATTCAAGACAGATGAAGGCATCCGACAATAAAAATAGTCGCGGAAACAACATCGCCTAAAAATGTTTCGGGCACGTGCATTTGAAAACAACAGAGCCCGTGAGTGGTTCTGCTGAAGCGTGTCTAGTTTTTCTTTTAGCAACTCCATTTTGAGGAGTATCAACACAAGATGTCTAATAAAGGATGTCATTCTGAAGCATGAATGACTTAAATTGTTCAGATAGATATTTTTTGGCATTATCACTTCTCATATTTTGAACATAAACATGAAACTGAAAGTGGTGACTTCAAAGATGTATACTAAAGTGAGAAAACAACTCTGAACGGTTTTTCATTAAATATAACCAAGTTGTTCGCGAATAATCATCGACTAACGTAACAAAATCGAAATCCAATTGGGGACACAGGACATGGACCTCACACATCCGAATGGACTAACTCAAAAGAAGCGGAAACTCGGTTATTGACTCTAGGACTCAAATGCACACGATCACGGTTCAATGAGGACATGCTAGAAAATTGAGGATATAGCTTCTTTGACAAAGAGAGAAAAGGATGACCCAAGTGACAATGTAATTCGAATGAAGGAACAACTCCAGAACAAGCAACAAACTTTGGCACCTCTGTGTCAAGGATGTAGAGACCCCCAGACTCACATCCTCTATCAATAATCCGCTTCATCAAAAGATTCTAAATCAATAATCGTGTGAAAGAATGAGATACTACAATTAAGTGTACAAGTGAGTTTACTCACGGAAATTAAATTCAAAGAGAATTGTGGTAAACTCATAATATAGGTCAAAGTGATTAGAGGAGTAGGATGAATTGTCCCTGACCCAAGAACACAAGATGTCAATCTATCCCAAGGGTAACAAGAGAGGGAGAAGGGTGTGGACCGAAACGAGTAAATAAATCAGAATTACTCATGTGATCTCGCCTGTGAGTTAATGAATCGCATTTGGAAGAAGAGGAAATAAGACATGTGTTAGGCCAGCAAGCATAGTGCTAGGAGTAGAGACACCCTTCAATGATTCATGAACATATGGAAACCTTCGATTTCTATTCAGCAACTTCCTACAATCCCAGTGTACATGCCCTGGATTATGGCAATAATGACACATAACTCCATCTAAGGGTTTCTTGTCAGTCATAAAGGCAGATCTAACTCAAACAAGTCTCTGAAAATTCGAAATTACTAGAAAGATAGGATTATTGCATAGAAAATGACCACAATTCCACAAAAAGCACCACACCTGAATGGAATTTAGCCCTACAATGCTCAAAACACTTGTTGATGCCACAAAATCACAAAATAATCACTGAAAAATCACGAGCCCAAAATATCCCTTGAAAAAACCCTAGACATGCAACAAAAATCCTCAAAAACCCCCAAAACAATGGGAGTATGGCTTCACAAACCACCTCAACAAGTTCATGGGAGGAAGATTCATGCCGTCGTGGTTGCTGGAGGTCAGTCGAAGTTGTCACGCGCCCCCACGCTTGGCGCGTGTGAAACAAGGTAGAAAGACAAAAGCAACACGTGAGCCTCATGCGCTTTGGTTGTTGGTCACTAGACTTGGTGGCGAGGCTCGTCGGCGGTCGACGGTTGGCAATCGGCACTCCTCCCTGTGCTAGCAGTGAGGTCCCATTTGCCCTTGAGATGCGTTTTTCAAAAAACACACCCCCCCTACCCCGCGAACGACTGCCTTATCTACCGAGATTAGAATTTCTCCTATAAATTCCTCAATTCTAAGCCCTAGGCTCTGATACCATGTAGAGAGAATCAAAGAGAGGAATCGATAAAGAATTCCTCAGACTTTCATCGATCTATCATAATATATATATATACAAAAGCTAATCTAACCTTCCTAATAGATTACAACCTATAAAGATGTGTTTCTCTCTAATGTGCTACAACCTATACGTAAAGTAGATATACGTTATAATGACCGCTGAACTCTTATATCAAAAAGCCAAGGTCTTCAAAGTAAAATATGACTTTACTTTTATTCTGCAGCACTCACACCATGTGACTCTTCAAAGTCCTTACAAAAAAGGAATGTTACCAAACAATGACAACTTCCCGGGATAGAAGTGTCATTAACCCTTGCTACTCAAAATGGATTTGGATGCCTCTCTAACTGAAGGTTTAGCTTCTCAACAAGTTCTTGTGAAGCTATGTTCAAAACTAACGTTTCCATCAATGATCGCGGGTGCATAACCTCCTCGGCAAGAAACACGCGGTCCAAAGATGCTGCACGCTGCCAATCTTCTTCTCCCTTTATTGCCAATAACGATCGCATAACAAGACTATGCCCTTTCCATACTCATCATAATAGTCATTGTTATGCTTAGTCTCCTAATCTATTTAGGATTCTTTTCCTTCTCTCTTTAATCTCCTAATCGACTCTAACTTTATTTTCTTTTCGCCTCTCTAACACAGAGTATAACATGTATGTTTTCTCCTTTCAGAATTAACGAACAGCTGCACTCCTTTTCTCTAATAAATGGCCATTCTTCTACTAAGCTCGCTTCATTACGGGTTTCTTCTTCCTTTCGAAAGTAACTCCTTCTAGCTTTGATTCGTACTTCAACATAAAAGTGTAAACCTTAACTTGGGCACAATCAAGATATCGACTATGTCCCCATTTATGGCATAAGGGAGTCCTATCTCCAGTGCTCATTGGAGTTTGACCTTTACTACCACCTTTATTCATAGTATTCGGGGTTTGTCAAGCTGTTTACTCCAATTACTGTGATTAGTGTAGGTTTTTAAACTTGATGTGATTAAAGGTTTGCTTGTTATCCAATTGTAGAAAGTGCTCCCAAGTTGTGAATTTGGACATCTAGAAGCCCAAAACTTGAGGCCTTCTTCGATCTTGAGGGCTAGTTGATAAACATCATCCACGGTATAAGTATGTGAAACTATCATCTCTAACTGAATGTCCATTCAAGTCCAAATTTTTATAACTAAGTTGCAAATTGAGCATCACTTTCCTGTACTTGATTCTGAATGCTCAACTCATAGAATTCCTCTGTATATTCTTCAACGGACTTGGTATCTTGTTTAAGAGAATAATTTTACGCATACGAATGCTCATAATCACCGAAGAAAGTGCTCCTTCATCTTCAACTTCATCTCGCCCCATGTGTCTATAGTGTGGTCGCTCCATTATATGAAGTTGATTCGATATTATAAAGACCATAACCTACCCTTTTAATTTTGCCTTCACAAAACGAACTTTTCTATTGTCCGGCATTGCATACCAATCAAAGTAATCTTCCAAAGACATAATTCAATCAAGAAAAGTAGTTGGATTTAGTTTTCCATAAAATTCAACTACTTCAAGGCGTACCTTTTTTGTCACATCATCATCTTCCTCAAACATTCTGCATCTTTGTTGGTTCCCCATTGTAAAATTATCCTGCTCTTCGTTTGATTGACTTGGCGACGGTTTGAATTGATGGTTTGTCGTCTCATCTTCAATTTGACTCTTTTCTAGTAACTTCATGATCTCATCAAGTTTCCTATTTAATTGTTTGTGACTGAAATTTCTTCCAAGCATATTGTAGTAGCATCTTGATTGTTAGAAGTATTTTGAGAACTTATCTTGCATAAGTGGCTCCACTCCTCAATTGCATATATATATATATATATATATTTTTTTTTTTTAAGCTAAGAACTTTCGCTCTTGTAAAACCCGCGAAAAAAATTCAATTTTTTTGAAAAAGAGTAAAACGGTAATTTCATTTGAAAACTGGAAATTTTCTAGATCTCGGATGACAAAACGGACTTCGCTGTTGAATTCGTCTCGCGAAATCTAGTTACCCAATCGACTTCACAAATTTCTCGGTGACACCTGGTTTCACGTTTTCGAGGCACCAGTGTTTCCGTGACATATGGCATAACCATGTGGTTGCCATTTGGCACGACCATGTGGATGCCACTTGGCACCTTGAGAGATGGACACATGGCATGATAGCCATGTGGTGTAGCAAACTTGGATGAATGACTCACATGGAGCCAAGTGTCGAGGGGAGGAAGTATGGGAAAGTTAAATAAAGAAAAAGGAAAATGAAAAAGGAAAGGGGATAGGAGCAAACAAAAGTGCGGGTGGATAAGAAAAGGAAGAAAAGAAAAAAAGAAAGAAAGGAGGGGGAGAAAAAGAAAGAGAGAATGAGCAAAAGAGAGAGAGAGAGAGAAAGGAAAAAGGGAGTTTCCACTTATCTCTAAGATTTACGGAAATCGGATCGTAGGTTTTCGTCGGAGCAAAAGGCAAAGTTGGTCCACGCATCGAGCCACGCTGATACCAAAATCTTCGTGCTTCACAACTCCATGAGCAGAAGAAATTTTCCTACTTTGATATTTCTAGCCTAAAAGCCATTTACCGCATAGTTCTTCTTGGGCCGTGATCGGCCGTGTGATCGAAGGCTCCAAGATTTTGGGATTGAATATCGAAATTTTGGGATCAGCTCTGCATGGGCCCCGGATCGCTTCCAGACACCCGACCGTGTCGAGGTGTGGTTTGATCCTGTGACTCACGCCTTCTGCTCAGGGTGTGTTTGCATCACAAAGGATTCGCAGACGAATGGAACCAAAAAATAGTTCCTAGCCGTGAAGGGACCTAGACGGTGCCCCGCTTTTAGCTGGTCCGTGACGCCATTTCGCGTTGCTATCGCTATTGAATAACATACTACAGGTGAAAATATCATGTTAATATATGCTCTTTGAGAAGAGAGAAAAGGGAGAATCCCTAATTTTTATTATATTCCGAAAAAAACTAACTACAACAATACATATTGGACTTATATATATATACATGCTCATGGGTCCCACATTACAGTAAGAAAATAAAAGGAAAAGACTGTACAATATTTAATACTCCCCCTTAAGCTGGAACATATATGTTATAATGCACTGCTCTCGTTACAAATGATTTAATTTCGACCTCCGAGATATTTATAAAGATGTTTGCTAGTTGATAATTTGAATTGACAAAACTAGTAGCCCATACATCCTAATGCGATCTTCTCTCTAATGAAATGACAATCAACTTCAATGTGTTTGGTCCTTTCATGGAAGACTGGATTGGATGTAATATGCAAAGCAACCTAGTTATCACAAATGAGCTTCATCTGTTCATCATTTCCAAATCTCAACTCCTGGAGAAGGTGTCTCAGCCATATGAGTTCACATGTTGCCAGAGCCATAGCTCGATACTCCTACTCAAATAATAGACCTACTAGCACTACACGCCGTTTACTCTTCAGATATTAGGTTAACACCAATGAAAACACAAGATCTCTCGCTTCGAACGCCCATTCGCGGCGAAGGTTCACCCCCAATCAGACCGTAACCAACAACCCTGGTATGACCTCTATTCTCGCACAACACACCTTAGCTTGCGTACTGATATATCGGCACACGATTACAACATCCCAACTGGCTTACATCACATTTAAGGATTCGGTAGGAACTGACTAACTACACTCATAGGAAAGGAAATGTCCGCCGAGTAATGGTGAGGCACTTCGCTTTACCTACGAGTCACAATATCTCCCGTGATCTCCTAAAGACTTCGGTCTCTTGGCATGTTTCGACATTAGGATCCATAGAAGTGTTGATCGTTTACGCCCAATACACCGCTTCTTCCAAGATGTCTAAAGCATACTCCGCTGGGAAATGACTACACCGTAATCGATCGAGCTATCTCAATTCTTTAAAATACTGAGTCAGTCTTTAGTTTGAAAGTGCGGGTGAAAATGTGTTGCTTTAGTTTCAATACCATCCCTGACACACGTCGTAATGACGATGTCGCCCACATAATAAACAACCGTGATAAATACACCGCTCGAAGAGTTACGACGGTAAAATCGAATTGCCTCACATCAGAAAGATACAAATTTTTGAACAACTAAACGCTGCAAACCATGCTCGAGGAGATTGTTTCGCTTACAGAGAAAGGCGCGAACTCCGTATTACGCATTTCCCGAAAGAATAAAACCAGGTGAAGCCATTTCTCCATATAAACTTCCTCGTAAGATACGCAAGAAAGACATTTTTAATATCCAACCGATAAAGCCTCGCCTGGCAACGACATAGCGCCTACTGGGAGAAGAAGACTGACATAAGCAATCTTGGCACCGGGAGAATGTACTCATAATCGTAACCATAAACCCGAGTATATCCTTAGCAACTGCTTGCAGCCTTAAGGTGATCAACTACCATAAGAACCAACCTTAATCGTGCAACCCAACAACAACAATCAACTCGGAACTTACCAAATGGCAAAACAACAAGATCCCAAGTGCTACTGAGTGCAAGAGTAAATGATTTCATCTACCATTGCCTGTCGTCACTGATGGAAAGAGCATCATCGTGTTCTTGAAGAGAAATGAGGATATAATATAAACAAATGCAGTATGGTAAGATAATCGATGGTAACTCAAAAATTATAACAGATGAGTGGGATTGCTAATGATTGATTACCTTTTTCGAAGAGCAATGGGTAAGTTATCAGCAAGAGGCGAGCCGGGCAGGAGAAGTCAAGGATAGGAAGTGAGTCAAATAGGGCCCCAAGAAAAGGGAGAGGAATAACGAACGGACGCGATGATAAACCCGGCTGGCCGAGAAGGTACATCATCAACATAAAGTGAGATGATAGGAAGGGGTAAGACTCTTCACAATGTGAAGAGACTTGTGAGGAGGAGGAGAAGAAGGGTGAGTCCTCAAGAAGGTGACATTAGCAGAGAAAGTATCGAAGGGTCCGAGGGGAATAAATAACGAGCAACCCTTATGAAGCTCTGAGTAGCTCAAGAAGATGACATTTCGTGGTTATGAAGCTCATTTTGTTGTGCGGAAAGAGAATATGAACAAAGCAAGTACAACAAAAGACACTAGAGGAAGGAAATAAAGTATGGGTCGTGAAAATAAGAATGAGGAATCGATCATGTAACATAGATTTAGAGGGCATACAGTAATTAATCAAATAATAAGTCAGAAGAACAACCCAGCCCCCCAAAAACGAAAAGGAACATGATAATGGAGGAGAGTACGAGTTGTCTCAATAAGATGACGATTCTTACATTTAGCTACCCCATTTGTCGAGGAGCATGAGCAATGCTAAGATCACGTAAGGATCCTACGTCAAAAATATAAATCGAAAATAAAGCCAGTAGAAAATATTCCCTGGCATTGTCACTACGTAACACACGAATAGAAATATTTAACTAGGTCAGAATTTCAACATAAAATTTCTTGAAAATAGAATATAACTTAGGTCGATTTTTCATGAAAAATAACCAAGTACATCAAGAATAGTCATAAATGAAAGTGACAAAATACTGAAATCATAAAGTAGACGCTAGCTTCATTGCCGACTCCAAACATCAAGCAGGGATGTCTAAAAGAAGATTTTCGTCGATTATTCAAACGCTTTAATCACACGAGTATGTTTCCTGAGCCACAGGACTCATGCAAGTGACGACATAAAGTGGAAAACGAGCGACTCATCTCTGGAACTTAAAGACTAGCGCTCTAGACGACTATGGATGAGGAGAGGAGCATCAGTGGAAACGCAAACTGCAGGAGATGATTTCAAGGTGAGGTGATGCAGGCACGAGACCTGCGTCCGATGCCACCGCCTTCCTCGCACGGCCTCAGAAGCAGCCACAAATTTATTAGAAAAAATAATGGAGCATTTAAGAGTACGAGTGATTTGTTGATGAAAATAAGATTAAAGGGACACTCAGGAGTATAAAGGATGTATGAGAGGTGGGAAGGGAGAGGATGCTAAATCAATACCGTATTACGCTGAGAACCATTAGCTAAGGTAACAGTAGGTAAAGTAGGGGTAGTAGTAAGAGAAGAGAAAAGATCTTTATTACCAGATATGTGATTAGAAGCACTAGAGTCTAGAATCCAGGGTCCAAGAGAAGATGTATGAGTATGGGCAGCAGAGGGCACACTTGGCCCGGGGCAATGTATGCAACAAAAGCTAACTTACGCCTCGACAGTGAAGATAGTCATACTCACCGTCATCGGGGGAATACTCGAGATGTGGAGGAGCCTCTGAGTCCGGGGGGCGGCCGAGAATCGAATCGAAGACTGGGCCACGGCGCTGCGGAGCGCCCATGTAACTGGAGCAACAACGATCACGAGTGTGGCCAAGCTGCTCGCACAGGTGCGTGAGGACGTCAAGCCTCTACTGCATTGCGTTGCCCTCGAAGGTTAGTTTGAGAAACTGAATACGTAAGAATCAAGCCATCGTATGGCAAAGTCTGAGTGGAGGAGATATGTAGGAGGTGAGCAAACACATCATCCGAGGATGGGACTGATGGACTACTAAGAATCTGATCTTGGACGGTCTCAAGATTCGAACGGAGGCCAATAACATTAAGGACCATGAAGAACTTGTCAACTGCGTTTGTTGAGCCTCAACATCACTAGTAAGAGGCATCGCGTCGAACTCCTCCTTAAGAGAGGCACTGCCAATATAATTAGATAAATCCATGTCCCGTTGTTCTGGATATTGACAATAGCGTAAGCCACCTTATAAAGGCGCCTGATATCATCCATGTATAGAACTTTTGCCCGATTCCAAAATCCTGTAAATATGTTTTTGTGTCAAGATGAAGCAAAATTGATCAACTGACCGCCATAATACGCTACATAGTTGTGCATCTATTTTCTTCCATTGCACCTTGTCAACATTAGGTATAGCATCCTCTAGTGTAATAAGATGATCCTCATAACCTTGTCCCATGAACCGGAGTTCCACAGAAGTTGACCAGGAAAGATAATTCTCACTACCAATCAATTTTTCTGATGTGATGGTAGGAGATCCAGAGATAACAGATGTAAAAATAGGATTTTTAGTTGCCATATCCACTTAATTGGAGATTGAATCACGTTTGGATTGAAGAGAGCCCTAATAGGAGGGCAAATCACGACTATGGAACTAGAGATGAAGAAAAGTGACCCAAACTGTGGAGAAGAGCGACTGACGGAGTGAGACGGAGCTGAAATGGGCAAAAAGGTGGATAAGGAGGGCTCGGGAGGACTGGGCCGTGAGGATGGATCAAGAAGACGGCTACCGGATCGAGCCTCGAGATGAAATCTCGCCATCGAAAGTGGGCCACGAGCCCACAAAAGCCGGTGCCGAAGGCAGGCCGCTAGAGGAAGAGCAAACACGTGGCGCTGAGAGTTGTTTTATGGCGGGGTTTCCTCCTACATGTAGCCTCGTGCGCCTCGATATTTGAGGTTTCTGGCCGGAGAAGAGCTGGCCGGAAAAAGTCACTCGGCGGCGAGGAGATCTGACGGCGGAGGGTTCCGGAAGGAGAATAAAGTGACTGGAAGGAAACACGATCACCGAAAAAAAAAAAAAAAGGTTTTCCCATCTGGCTCTGATACCATGAGAAGAGAGAAAAGGGATAATCCCTAATTTTTATTATATTTCGGAAAAAACTAACTACAACAATACATATTGAACTTATATATATATATACATGCTCATGGGTCTCACAATACAATAGCTAGGAAATAAAGGAAAAGACTCCAGATAATATTTAACACTCTTTGATGAATGTGATTTATATGTAGAAATATAATTATCCATATGTTGAATATGTCAGATGTAGCTCACATTTGAATGTAACATGTTATGGCATGAAATGACACATTCAGATTTAATGCACGTAATATCAAAGGCCGTTTCAGTGTATGTGCATGGTAATGGTTATTCACCATTCTCAGAATGTGTGGTGAAGGAAATGGGACAACGTCCAAAATCGAGATTCACTATGCATAACATGAAAATAAAAATGAATACTGTGTTTGGGTGAAGCAAGATGGGGTGGATCCTCCTGGTGAAAGACCCAAATTTGGCTTCTTTGTTAGACATATGCATCCAACGACGAAAGTTCATGAAGTGTCTAAGACGATGAAGCTCATGCGAGACCTCTAAAATTGGCCGCCCACATAAACACGGGATTTGATGAAATCAAATGAACATTGGAGGATTTTTCCAATGTGTTTTGTCATTGGGTGAAACACCAATGACGTGTTTTCACACTTGGCATTTGCATGTATGAGGGAGTCGAACATAACTCGGGTTACGGGCATGAGGAGTCTCATCTCATGCATGACATGCAAAAATCCTTATAGGATTGCATTTTCTGTATGGAATGTGGTTTGATATATGTATGACATTGAATGTGCATTTAGGTGGGGAGTAGTTTTTGTAGGAGAATTTTTCTACTGACCATTGCTCATCCCGTCGTGGGACCCCTTTTAGGTACAGGGAGTGTACAGGGAGACGATGCTCCGACAAGGCCATGATTGTGAAGGAGGCCGATATGAGGCCTTGAGTAACATTTTTGTAAAAGTGTTTTGTATAAAATGATTTTTATAAAATTCTTTGGACTATCAGATAGATAACAGATGTAATTGGCCGTGATAATTTCCCGCATTTTAAATTGCCTCAAAATGAGTACAACAGTAGTAGTATTGAAATTACTACAATCGGGTGAAATTGAAGTAGAAGAAAATAGAATGGGTTATCGCCATTTCCTGTGTTCTTGTCACACAGAGAAATTTCGTGCCCCACAGGACAGAGTCTTGGGCCATGCATGTGAGCGCACATGGCTGCACAACATGGCTCGACCGCGCACGACAAAGCTCAGCAGGCGATAGGAGTTGCCGCGACACGCGCATGTGGAGGGCGGGGATCGGGGATGCGCTGCGACCAAGATCCCCGCCGCGGCGACAACAAAGGCCCACGACCCAGCCTTTACGCGGGGTGGCGAATCTTTGAGTCACTGCGGCGCGCAACAGAGCACACGCGGTCTTGACGACAGGTCTCCTCACAGGATACGCAGATCCTCGCTGCAACGCACTACGCACATTTGCTCATATGACAGTTGTCTAGTAGCCAAAAAAAAATTGACCCCGAGATTTGGGGTGCTGCAGCTCTGATACCAAAACTGATATAGGACAGCCCTAAAAAGGTTGCCTACAAGCAAGGTGGGTGAAGAAGGGTTTTCTAATTTAGGGTTTAGGGAAAAAGGAACGAGGGTAAAATCAAAATATATATGTAGATAAAATACGCGACAGCAAAATAGGAGCACAAAAATGTAAAGAATATATCAGAGGGGATAGGTAGACACCTTAGAATCTCACTAAGGTCTTCTAAGAGTCTCACCTAGAAGAAAGTCAATGGAGTCTCACCATTGGAAGTTGCAAAGATTGCAAAAAGATGAAATATTATTACTCAAAAAACTGTCCTTGACTTACATCAATTAGCCCTATTTATGGGCTCCTCTAAGAAATCCTAAATGTACTAAAATTCTAATAACCTAATATGAGACAAACCTACTTTGAATCTAACAAAAAGAATCATAATTTCACTCTAAATGATAATCCTAATTTAAATTTAAATTCCTTTGTAACTAATAATCATAATTTGACTCAAACTACTAACCCTAATTTGACTCTAATTGCAACTAATAAAAATTCTCTCTTTTTTATGTATATCTTAAAATCCATGTGCATCACATCACATTCACTTCTAATTCTGTTTTTCATCTCTTTTCTCTATCAAATAATGCCTAGAAAGTTCTAGCTCAAAATGGCATTTTTGGATACCAAAAAGTTTTTTAATATTATTTTCTCATCTTTCCTTCTTTTTGTTTTTCTAAATTATCTTTCCCATCTCTCTCTTCCCTTTTCTATTTTTGACTTTTTGGTTCCCATGCCATCACTCAGACAAGATGTTAGGAAAGAAATGGGAACCACTAACAAACAGGGCTGGCATAGTCTGTCTCACTGGGAAATCTCTTGATGTGGTAACAAATTTTCGTTGAACTAAGATTTCACAGAACTAAGCAATTTAAGGGTGCTATTTCTAGAAGCTCTTTATAGAGAGACATGTTAGATGAGTATTTGTCTTGAAAATGATTCTAATATAAACACCTTCATAATGATAATTCATCATCAATCTAGAAATTGATGGATATATTTCCCTTTTTTCTTATGACTAAAGTGTCGAGGCTGTCCATATGATAGAAGATGATTTTAGCCATATAATCTGGGAATGCTTGTACAATCATCTGGATTATCAGAAAATGTGGGGTAACCCAGGTACCTAAATATTATTCTCATCTGCATTTTTAAGAATTACACCCTGTTTTGGATGTGCCAGCATGTTGGATTGTGGTATTTCACCCTTGACTGGCATGATTAGTTTTTTTCTTTCAACTTAATGATCACCTTCCTCCCTCTTTTACACGTGAATCAGCATTGTTTAATCTATGCTGACTCTATATGTTTTTTCTGCTGCCACTATATCAAGTATCAAAGTATTTATCCACCTTGAAATCCTTCCAATGTTTTCATCTGTTTGTGGTGGCGCCTTTTTTCATTTGAGGACCTGCAACACTCAATCATTAAGTCTACTGTAATCTGATTATGTTCTGTGATAATCCAAACAGCCTTGCCAATTGGAGAATATGCAGCGGTAACTCTTTTAATGTTCTTTGGCCTCAAATCAATAAAAGATGCTTGGGACTCCATCAGATGCAGTGAAGAGTGTTGATAAGAGGGACCTGAACTTGATGAATTTTAAGTGAAGCTGAGAGATTGTGAAGGAGGTGGTATTTCAAAAGTTCGCTCTTATGTGAAGGTTCTTTTTCAGAAATGAATTTTTATTTCTAATGATGCTGTGTTTAATGCCTCAGGTGTCAAAGCCGCCTCTCAAACCCCTTGAAATCGCCTGGAAGTCATTTAGCCTTATATTCTGCAGGTATCTTCTTTTAGCAACACCTAATTATAACTAAAAGATACATGCTTGCTTTCATTATGGTTAGTCAATCCAAAAGCTGAAACTATGATGCTGCCTATAAAAATGAATTTTGAAACCAAGACATGGTCTTGGTGATCCAATTTTTCTAAAATTGTTGCAATGTTAGCACCTCTAGCTCCCTATCCTCGTGTCTTCACTGCCGTAATTTATCATCATCTGGTATTTTGGCCATTTTTCCCTTTTTGATCAAAAGACAGCAAAATAAGATTCCATGGATGTAACACAATGATAATACAGTAGCCCAATTCTGTTTTCATAAGCAAATCAGTAGCTTCATTTAAATGTCCTGAAGGGTTTTATATTTCGAAGCACTCATATTCCAGTTTTACCAAGTTGTTAAATGCTTTTAGGAATGGGGGGACCGCTCTATGCTTGCAACAATTGCTCTCGGTGCTGCACAGGTGGAAATTTTATAAGATCTCAACCAGTATTTCTTTATGTTTCATAACATCCCTCAATCATGTTGAATATTCAAATTTATGAATTCTGTAGGCTCCATGGGGTGTGGCAAGCGGAGCCATTGCTGGACACCTAATTGCAACAACCATTGCAATTCTAGGAGGAGCATTCCTTGCCAACTACATTTCTGAGAAACTGGTAGGATATAAATTCTTTTCTTTTATTATGTTTTTTTTTCCAAGCCTGCATTTTGATTTCTATACGATCGACTTGAATATGCTTTCAGGTTGGCTACTTGGGTGGAGCACTGTTTCTTGTTTTTTCTATAGCCACATTTTTTGGAGTTTTCTAATCAATTCTTTGAGAACCTTTGTGGGGAAAAAAGCAAAGGAAAGCAAGTGACTACATCTTGATCCACAAGAACACATTGAAATACCAAAAAAAAAGACGAGGGAAAGAGGTAGAGGAAGGGCCTAAGATCGATCTATGAGAATTGCTGAGCTCATGTGGCAAGTTTCATTCCTTACAAGCCCCAAGGTTGCTGCTCCCCATGTGAGTATGCTGGTTGCAATGAAATAGAGAAATTTTTATGTTAAGACAGCAGCTTTAGAGAATGTTGAAGGATTAAGCTATATCTTGAGAGTCCTGTCAAAGAATGATGTCTTTCTATCTCTTTCTATCTATTTCTTAGAATGATCTGAAATTAAGTTAGGAATGTGATCTTGTTGTTATGTATGGTGGTGGTTTCTTCCACTCTCTTTTTGTTTCCTTTCTTGTACAATTTGAACTGAAGCTACAGAGGGTCCTTCAATCTACTTCGGCTCCCTTCGTTACAGTTTTTCACTGTTTTAACTTTTAAGAGTTATTATATCATTAAAAATAGGTAAGTCTCCTCCTACTTATTTATGGAATTTCTTATCCTTCAATAAATGAATATAATAAAATGAACAAGGACTTGAGAAAAGTGTGAGTGTAGGAAATTCATATAGCCGTCTAGTTAACTTTTTTATTTTTTATTTTTTTAACTTTTTATTTAAATTTTAAATTGTATAATAAATAAATATAGTTTGTAAGTAAATAAATATTATAAATATTTATAATTTATTTGAATGATAATTAACATATTAAATAGTTGAAAAAAAAAGATTAACTAATTTTATTTCATATTATATATAATTGACGGAATAAAGCTAACAAGGTGGCAGTCGTCATGTCTGGCTTATATGGTAGAACGTTCAATATTTCAAAAATGATACAGATAGGATGGGATGCAGTTTTGCCAGCCCTAACGATGACAAATTTACTACATTATAATTAAACTGTGTAATTGTCAAGAAAAAAAGTTAACAAGGTGGTGTTTTTTTGGCTTTATGCCTAAAGTAATTTATTTTCAGCATTCAACTTTTTGTAAGGACTTTATGGACCAAATAGTTTTCACTCCTGTTCCCATTTGATAGTGACTTTTTATAATTAATTGAATGATGAAATAAAGAAATAGAATTTATTGAAATTCTATTTTGTTTATTTTTAAAGAAAATAAAACCTTATTATAACTAATTTTTTAGGAAAAGATATATCTACGAAAAACTAACCGAGGTCATGCTACCTATTGTAAGATATTAAAAGAGCCCGAATAACACTTCTCTAAATTTTATACAAATTGTCTTTACTAACAAGTTTTATGAATTGTGCAGAATTAATTAATTAATTCGCTTTAATAACGAAGAAAAGAATAACACAAATCAATATATTAAAAATAATAAATTACAAACATGTACAAAGTAAATCACAATCAAATCATGCAAATCAACTTAATAAAAAAACATTATTTCCAATTTCGCAACAAATTTCAAAGAATCATTAAGGAATTAACTAATTAAAAAAAATCTTGAATTAAAGAATTAAACTTATTCACTTATAAAAGAGAGATCCAATTTTATTTTTAAAAAGTTATATGATCCAATTTTTATTTACGAGATAATTATTTACATTTATTTTATAAAAATATTTATTAAAAAATCAACTTGGTCAAAAAAATTAATTTAACTAATTTAGAAATGAAATATAACTTGCAATTTTTTTTATAAAAAATATTTTTTATTATTCTTATTAGGAAAGATAATTTTATTAAAAATGGTTTAAAAGATATTTATTATTAGAATGTTTAAGCCTACGACCTTCCACTAAAAAGGTCTTCGTGATTCATGCTTTTGATTACTTAGCCGACAACAAAATATGATCCTAAGCATTGTACTCTCTTACAAGTATTATCAAATATCAGAGCGGGAACAACCAAATTCTAAAGTTGGGAGGCTCTTATTTAAGAAATATTGAAACTAAGATCAATGGTATATCCACTTAACTTGAAGAAAATAATAAACGATATAAAATAGTATCTATTTATTTTCTCAAGAGGCCAAAGTTTAAAGGGTAAATCAATCATCTAGTCTAAGGATAAATGACTTTGGATTGACGATTGATATATCTTATTAACTTTGAAAAGCTAGACTCGCTTTAAAGTAGATAGCAAGTTCTCAAGATATAATTTATCATGTAACATGTGTGTAATTTCGAGTGTTATCTTATATACTATCAATGCAAATTGTATAAATAATTATACATGTCTTATGCTAGTAATGAACGCATACTGACCAACACCAATTTGATTCCCTAGATAAATATGTTTGTTTTCTTTCCATTAGCATCAGTCAATCATAGCTGTAGGGGATCTTAGTCTTAGTTTTTCAAATAATTTAGTCTTAGTTTTGCATGATTGTTATTTGTGCTAGACTCTAAAAAGAATTTAATTTCAGTTTCAAAATTATGTAATGACAGTTATTCGGTTTCTTTTAATAAAACTTATGTTTCTATTATGAAAGAAAATGAAGTTGTTACATGTGGTACATTGATGAATAATCTATATCATATTGATTATGTTGTGATTCAAGTTCATAATGTGGAAAAATCATTGAAAAGAAAAGAGCTTAGTATCAACCAAACTTAGTTATGACACTTAAGGCTTGGTCACATAAATTTGAAAAGAAAACAAAGACTAGTGAGTTGTGGGCCATTAGTCACTTTGACCCTAGAGTAACTACCATTATGTCAAAATTGTATTCAAGGTAAAATGACCAAGAGATCCTTTACTGCCAAAGGAGTTAGAGTTGAGGGATGTTTGAATTTGATACACTCATATGTGTGTGGGCCATTTAGTGTCCATGCAAGAGGTGACTATGAGTATTTCATCACTTTTACTAATGACTACTCAAGATATGGATATGTATACCTAATGAAGAAGAAATATGAGGCCTTGGATAAATTCAAGGAATTTAAGGCTGAGTCAGAAAAATAATCAGGGAGACACATTAAATCACTTCATTCTAATTGAGGTGGTGAGTATATGTCTATTGAATTTGTTTCTTTCCTTAAGAAGCATTAAATTTTATTTCAGTTTAGTGCTTTAGGAACCTTAATACAACAAAAGGAGTGCATGGTTAAGAAATCGAATCCTTTATTGTAATACATGGTAAGGTCAATGATAAGTCTTTCCACATTACCTTTATCCTTTTGGGGATATGCCCTAGAGATAGCACCTTACATTCTGAATATGGTGCCATCTAAGTCAATACCAAAGACACCCATGGAAATGTAGACATGTCGGAAACTTATTTTTAAGTCATATCAGCACATGGGGTTGTCCCTCTTATGTATTAAAGCACTCATCTGACAAGTTGGATGCAAAATCATAATTGTGTTGGTTAGTCGGAATCCAAAAAGGCAAATAAGGGCTACTATTTCTACACTAAATTTGACATGAAGGCATTTGTAAGTACAAATGCTAAGTTCAAGGAAGAAGAATACATCATGAATCACATAATTAGGTATATGAATGAATGCTACGAAGTAATCAATGATAAGGATTTTGGTTTTTTGAAAGAGGCTATGAAATTAGAATTAGAATCCATGTATTCTAATAATGTGTGGACTCTTGTGGAATTACCCCAAGGGGTTAAACACATTGGTTGTAAATGGGTGTACAAAAGAAAGAGAGGAGTAGATGGAAAAGTTGAGACATATAAAGCCTAACTTGTGGCAAAAGGTTATAGTCAAAAATCAGGTTTTGATTACGAGGAAAAATTTTCGCCAATGGCCATGATCAAGTCCATCAAAATACTTCTATCCATTGTAGCATATTATGATTATGAAATATGTCAAATGGATGTCAAGATAGCCTTCCTTAATGGCTATCTTGAAGAGAACATTTATATGATGCAACTAGATGGTTTCATAACCGAAGGTCAAGAACACATGGTATACAAGTTGCATATTCCATATATGGACTTAAGCAAGCATCGAGATCATGGAACAAACGTTTTGATCAGGTAATCAAATCTTTTGGTTTTGATCAAAATGAAGAAGAATCTTGTGTCTATAGAAAGATGCAGGATGATAAAGTGGTTTTCCTGATTTTATGTGTGGACGACATTTTGTTGATTGGAAACGACTTTGAGATGTTGTCAAAGGTAAAGATCCAATTAGCTACTCAATTCCAAATGAAGGATTTGGAAGAGGCATAATATGTTCTAAGTATTAAGATAATATGAGATAGAAAGAATAAGATTATTGCACTTTCTCAAGAAAATTATATAGATAGTATATTGTCTAAGTACAACATGCAAGATTCCAAAAAGGATTTACACCTTTTAGATATGGAATCAATCTTTCTCAGGACCAATGTCCTAAGACAACTTAAGGGAAAGAATACATGAAGACAGTACCATATACTTCAACAGTTGGTAGGCTTATGTATGTGATGTTATGTATTAGACCATATATATGCTATTTAGTTGGAATATTGAGTAGGTATCAGTCTTATCCAAGTAGGGAACATTGGACCACTGTGAAGCATATACTTAAGTACTTAAGAAGAACCGGAGATTATATGCTAGTTTATCATGGTGATGAGTTGGCCCCTATAGGATATACTGATTTTGACTTTCAGTCGGATGCTGATTTGAGGAAATCCACCTCTGGATATGTTTTTACATTATGAGGAGCACTTGTTAGTTGGAGGAGTATTAAGCAATCATGTATTGTTAATTCAACTATGGAAGCTGAATATGTGGTTTCATTAGAGGCAACTAAGGAAGCGGTATGACTTAGGAAGGAAATTAGGAGTCAAAGCTAAGGTGTTGATCCTATGATCTTGTATTGTGATAACAATGGGGCTGTTGCTCAAGCCAAAGAACCAAAGAATCATAGGAAAGGCAAACACATCGAAAGGAAGTATAACCTAGTTCGAGAGATTGTGTAGAGAGGAGACATCATAGGAGAGAAGATTGCATGAGTATAACCTAACAGTTTGACTTTCATGTATATAACATAGGTCTTAGATGTACTCTCTAGTTTTTTTAGTTTCATGGTTTATAATGTAATTAGTTTGCATTAATAAAATTAGTGTTTTAGTTAGTTTAGATTATTGTGTTCATTTAGGCCTAGTTCAAGCAAATATTACATGTTTGGGTGCGTGTGGATACATAGAGGACATAGATATGGGTTCCTTGTGTTTGAGGTTATTCACGATGGTTCATGGACGAAAATATCCGACATATTGACCGATATATTGGCGATATATCGAATATCGGAGGTTACCAATACGATATAGGGAATCGAAAGTCAGTTGAAGAAAAAATCGAGCAAATATCGACAATATCGCCGATTTTTCGGCTATATATCGGAAAATATTGATATATCGTCGAAATATCGAGCATCCTCAACACGTGCATGTGAAGAAGAATGCTATCGAAAATATCGATAAAATATCGACGAAAAATTGGCGAGTTCGTCAATTTATCGACGATTTTTGCAGATTTTTTTTAAAAAAAATTGGTTGTGCTGTTGATTGTTTTTTTAATAGAGATTGGAGGAAAAAGTCAAAAAAGAAGAGAAAGAAAAAAAAAAGACGGGAGAGGAAAGAAAGGAAGAAGAAAATGGAAGAGGAGAAAGCTATGAGAGAATAGAGAAAAGAAGAGAGGAAAGAAGAAAAAAAATCGAATGAAAAGAGGATGAGAGGGGAGACTTCTCAGAGTGCAACTTTATGAGAAATGAGATTCCAAAGAGACTTGTAGGATTTAAGAGAAATGAATGGTGGAGATGGTGTTTATGAAAAATGAATGGTTAAGATCTAATCTTCTAAAAGGAAGATTATGGGCTGAAAAAAAAAAGCCCTAAAAGGCCCAAATAAACTTAAAAAATTACGTTATTTATTTTTTATTATTTCAACTTATCCATTCATGTTTTACTTGTTTAAAAATGAATTGAGAAAGTCATAATTTTTCTTAATATTATAAAAAATCTGAATTCTTAGTAATTTAAAATATGAGAATATTACAACAAAAAAACTATTATTAAACCCTATTTGCATTAAATTTTAAATTTTATATGGTATTTATCGTTTTGGTTTAACTTAATAATATTACCTTTAACTGTAATGGTTGATATCAATAATTTATTTTTAGTTAGAATAAAAAATTAAATATCTATTTTATTTAGTAAAAAAACATCATTTCAAGTAGATCTAGAAATAGAAACCGTGATGTAAAAAAATAGAAACCAAATTTTTTATTTAAATACTATTGCAATGTAATTTGTATATAAATTATTATGAATATTATGTTTAACAAGTGTATTTTTGTTTATTTGTGTCATTTTATACCTTTTTAAAGTATTTTTATCAATTTCAAAATATTTTTTATATTTTTTCTTTACTGATATTTATGTAAAAATATCCATTGATAGTTTATTGATATTTCCGATATATCCGTAAAATTCAAGTAACGATATATCCATGTTTACCGATATTCATCCTTTGTCAAGAATCTATGTTAGGCTGCTAGATGATATCTCGCTTTTATATTAGGAGTAGTTTATCACAGCTACTAGAGTGGTTCTCAGATATCATACCGCGATGTACTCGGGTACATATTGAACATGACTTAGAGTGCAAATCATCATATACTATCTTTGATGGTTTCGCTTCCTAGCTACTATCTCACGGGCTCTTAACCCCGAGGGTCATCGAGAGTCAGGAGTAGGTTGTCATTTTGAGGTGCTCCTTGTGACCATCTATTAGTGATAGTCTCTCAAAGTGATCTTGGATGACTTCTTGTTCCAACTCATAGAATCTTGCTTTGACCAGACATGGGAACCATGATGACCCTAACTATAGGGAAATATACAACCCGAGGTAGCTTAAAAGGTGATTGATCATAGTTGTCCCTGGCCAGAGCGGCCCCACTTGAGTTTACGGAGGAATTATAGATATGATCAAGTCCAAGGGTAAGTTGTAGCTTTAAGGTAAAATGGTTATTTCGATATTTTATAGTATAATGTTTGAAATTACTAGTATCGATTCATGGGGAGGCAATGTGAGTGATTAGTATGTCCTGGTAATCTTCCAAAACGATTTGGAATAAGAAGTTTTCAATTTTGGCGTTAGTTGGTCTACTATAGTGGTATGATTGACCAATTGTGGAATTATGTCTGATTAATTCCACAGGAGCCAAAATTGGAAAGTACCATGGTTCCCTAGGCAAACGCATTTGTAAGTGGCCAATGTTATGAGCAGTTTATGATCCATATCAGCCTTCAAGTTTACTTTAGGGCTAGTGGGAGAATGTTAGAACTAAGATAAGCAAACTAGAGTTTTAATTAAGTTGGACCATTGAACTTATATGGGCTAATTAGAGGCCCAAGTATGTAAGTGGTTTCAATGGCCCACTAAACCCTATTATAAATATAACATTATATTTAGGTTTAGGGTGATAGACTAATTTAAGAGGGAAATAAAAATTCTATGTGTCCCAGATCGAAAGCAAAAAGGCGTTGGATTGTTCTTGGAGCTTGTTGTTAACTACAAGTACATGGGGTCGCATAAGTAATAAAATGGTTTTCAATTACGAACCAAGATTGTTCCTACGAGGACTGTAGATTTTATGGTGGATTGAGTACCCAGACTACTAGATTAGTTCACTATCTGAGTATCTAAATGATTTGAGAAAAGGTTGTTAAAGTAATAAAAACAAAACAAAACAAAAACAAAATGCTTTATGAAAACTAAAGTAATTAACTAAAAACAGGAGAAAACTACTTAAGGAGGAACTAGGGTTGGTCATTGTCAATGATGCCTAATGATTCATCTAGATAAGGCCCGGGTTGAGTGAATTGTAACTTGAGTTGATCCAAGGATACGGTACAAGGATCCCACTTTCGTGTTCCCCGTTGTATTTTCTTGCACTATCCACCTATTCACAGTTACATCCATCTAGGTCAATAGGATGATACTTTTTAAAGGCATTTTTCCTCGGGAGCTATATTGGTCACCTCTCGGTCCATACAATAGAGTTACCTAGACTAAGCTCGGATTGGTCACAGTTGCGTCCTTGCAATCCTCACTGAATACATTTAGTGTCCCCTCCTAGTGAAATTTGCATAGTACTAGACCTTTCTAATTCCCTAATCCTTTTTAACTAGGTTAATTCGAATCCCGATTAATTGATTCACTCCTTAAGAGAATCAGAACCAATTTTAGGGCTTAATCTAAGCGTCACCAAGGATACCCTAGTAAGAGAATCGAAGATCTGATTCTTAACATGTATCAATTAACCAAAACCTTAGTATTCCAAGTATTAACACCAAATACAACAAATCAAGCATAAAACATCCAACCAAACTAAAGATTAGAGGCATCAAGCACTAAATTTGATTACCAACCATATGAAATGCTTAGCCTAACATTTTAGCCATAAAAACCCACAAATTCATGTTGTTGACAAACATAAAACTGCAAAAATTTAAAAAGGAGAAGAGATAGAAATACAAAACAAGGTTTAGGCTGCAATTGACTTCAAATCCAAACTCCAAGCTGAAATCCAAACTCCACAAGGTTGTGCTTCCCAACAATAGTTAATTACAAACCAAAGAATTCACAAAACAAACCTAAAACTAAGAGAAATCTAAACCTAAAATTGGAACAAAGCATTGAAAAGGGAAAACCCTAGGAGAGAGCCTCCCTCTCCCAAAGTTTGAACCCCAATCATTATTAAAATTATAGTATATATAGGTCTTGGAAAATGGGTCAATGATGGGCTAAAAACTTGAATATTGCTACTCTAGTTTGTTGTCCTTCGCCGCGATGAACCAGAATGTATCAGCAATTTAGATTTGACCTTCTGACTTCAAACGATCATAGCTCTCTCATCCGACCTCCAAATGCGATGATTTTAGTCTCTACAGAAAGCTAAGAGATATTAGAATCTATCCATATCAAGCTTAGAGTGTAACACCCCTAATTATACCCTAGTAGTTTTATAACATGTTTTATAACACCCCTAAAAGTAAATATGTATTTTTCCGGGATTTAAATGCTAAGTGAGAAAAATGATAAAACCCAGAATTAATTTAAGAGTTAAGGGTAAAATAGTAAAATATCACATTAAGAACCCAAAGGTCATAAATGAAGAAGAGTATATTCTTAATTAGAAATTTTAATAAGTTGTTGTGCAATTAGAATATGGAAGAGGGACTAAAATGCAAAAAAAAGGAAAGTTAAACAAAAAATGAGAAAAGCTAAACAAGGCCTTGTACATGAAAAGAGGATAATACCACATCTTGTCTTAGAATTTGAGGAATTCATATTTTTGGCTTGGAGAGGAAGTTAGGGCACGTTTCAGAGGAGAAGAATAGGGGTGTAATCGAGCCGAGTATTGTGCGGTGCCCTGGCCGCTCTATGAAGGAGTAGGCTCCGAGCTCCTAGTAAAATTTGAAACCCAATTTCGAGCCTCGGCTCAAGCTCGTTTCGTGTCAGCACAGCTTAGCTCGAGCTCGCTTGTTTGAAAATGCTCATTTGCACCTGCCCGCTTGCTCGCTTGGTTAGCTCGTGAGCTCGAGAAAGAGCTCGTTTAAAGCTCGACAAAGAGCTCGTTTAAAGCTCGTTTAGAAGGCTCGTTTAGAGCTCATTTAAATAGCTCGTTTAAGGCTCGTTTAGAGCTAATATGAAAATGTTCAAAATAAACCTTAAAATATACAAATCCAATATTACATAACCAAACATATTTAAAGAAAATGTTCATCTAAAATAGCCAACATACAACTAAATTAAAAAGATAAGACAATAAAAGTTCAATTAACTTGATTGAAGTTCAAGAGTTAAAATATTCATCATGCTCATTCAGTTAAAATTTATTCAAGGCATCAAGTTTTCCATGATATCCACCGCTTCAAAAATTTAAAAAAGAAGAGAGAGATTATGCAACCTATAAAACAAACAAATTCGACATATGAAACAAAAAAACTTTCTTACGCAACATATCTAACAAATCCTCTTGTTCATTATGCAAAAATTAAAAAGATAAGAAGCCCTATGTTCATTATGCAACATATCAGATTTGTAAATCACAATTTTACTACAAAATTTTACTTCTCTCATTTATATGAATATTGGTATGCTTATAAAAAAAATAATTATATAGAACATAGTAAAAGAAAACAAAAAGAGGAGGTATAGAGAAAGATTGTTGCCATCACATACGAAGATCACTTGGTTATGATCAAACAAATCCAAAACTCAAGCTGCACCCACCAAATTTTTAGTCAAGTTGATGTCAAATTTCAAAATTCATGATCACATAAACACAAAGATAATACCTTTGCATAATCAACTTCAAGTGAGAGGTATTTTAACCTCTTTAATGTCCTCTTGATCCTAAAATAAAGTGCAACAAGTATCCAAAAAAAAATCAGCAGCTGAAATACCAAAAAATTAAAATTAAATATAAGATACAAAGTATGAGATATTACCTTTCTTTTTCTCTTTATCCCATAAGAGTATCGCGAACCAATCTTCACCGCATAACATAATACGGAGGTGAACGAGTACCAAGGCGAGTAGCTTGGCTCGATTACACCCCTAACCACAACATAATACTAATATTTACATGTATGAGATAAAAAACGAGCTTGTTCATGAGCTTACTTAACGAGTCTACTCACGACTTACTCGCGGAGCCTGTTCACGGCAGCCCGCTCACGAGCCACGCTCACAAGCCACCCACTGCCCATGTTCACAAAGTTCCCCACTCCAGACGAGCCATGCTCACGAGCCATGTTCATGAGCCTGTTCACGAGCTTGGTTCACAAGCCTGTTCATGAGCCTGGTTAACGAGCTTGCTCACAAGCCTATTCACGAGCCTGTTTACGAGCTGACGAGCCGAGTATGAGGGTGCTTGGGCTCGACCTGCTTTAACAACTTTCTACGAGAGCCCCTGTAACGATGTTCCTGCCCGACTGCTTAACTTAATAAACGTAGCTCGAGCGAGCCAACGCGCCGTGTCCCAGCAGCCCACATAACTCGCTCGGTTACACCCCTAAAGAAGAACCAAAAGTTTGGTTTGCTTTCACTCCTTTTTGTGTGGGAGTTTTTTTTATACAAGTAAAGTGAAGAAGAAGGAAGAAGAAAGAAGAGAAAGTGAGAAGAGAGGAAAAGAAGGTTTCAAGAAAATTAAAGTTAGGAAACTACCCTAATTTCTCCCTTTTTTTGTGTTGTTTTGTTGGTTTTGATTGTTATTTGCTCATGGTCCCCAAATGGAGGAGATTACGTATAAAGGAAATAAGCTGGGTTTTAGAGAGATGTCATTAAATTTTTTCCAAAACCCATGTTTTAGGTTTGTCCATAACTTGACTATTAGTCATCCAAATTGAGTGATTTCAGTTGGAAAAAAACCTTAAGAGGTAAACCTAAAAACGTATAGAAGGTACCAAGAAGAAAACCTGATCCTAAGGCCCCTGTTTTTGAGACTGAAGTGAAAATACAGGTAAGCTGCTGGGTTATCCTCTATTTTGGTATAGTTTTGGTGTTTAGGTTATAAGTTGAGTTTCACTCATCCAAATTGAGTGATTCCAATTTCTGGGTAAACTAGACTTCTAGGAGAACAACTTCCATGAAGGAACCAAATTTAGTCCCCATTGTTACCAGAAATTCGTCAAAGTAAGGGAACAATTATGTCCCTAAAACCTATCTCAGAACAGTCCCATAAACTGGAGTAATTCCGATTGTTTAAATCATAACTTGAGTTATACTGATCCAAATGAGATGATTCAAATTTCTGTACAAACTAGACATCGGGGAGAACAACTTTCATGAAGCAAGTATGGTTAAATTATGTCTCTATCATTCCCAGAAAATTGTCAAATATAGGACACAATTCTAGATTATGTTCCTGGAAACTGTCCAGAAGCAATTCGAAATGTTTAGACCATATCTCCCAAATTAAAAGTTCAAATGACATGATTTTTGAACCATAAGAAACTTCAGACATAGGAGTATATTGAGTTAGAAGATCACTTTCTCTAATAATCCCGTTTACAAGGTCAAAATTGTAGTCGAAAATGGACTTGGGAGTTGCTTTGAACTGTTCAGGCATAATTGGTTATGGAAACTGAAATTGTAAAAGAATACACGTATAATTTTGTTATATGAAAAAGTGCAAAGTACAGTTAAATGTTTATAAGATATTATTTGGTAATGAATATCTCATAAGTATACATGATATCAGTAGTTATCTATGTATATGAGACATTTTTTTCTGATACTTGAAAGATTGTTAAGAAAACATAATAAAACTTATTGCCTGCTTATGATCGGGTAGTTGGATAGATAGGCATGCCTATAGGGATAACAATTCTCAAGAGCATATAGTTTATGCATTGCAGGACTTCTGCTTGCTATACAATACAAGATACATATAGACCACTGCCTCATACAAGATAGTATCTTCGAGTACATACGCTTTCCTCATTCACCTCTTGGAATATGCAGTATGACATATGATGAGATGAAATTTTTTGAAATGTTTATAAAATATGAAACATGAAAATTATATGAAATTGAATTATAATGATATGAGAAGTAATATGTAATATGAATAAAATGTTATGAAGTATTGTGACGATCGTTATAATAGTCGTCCATATTTATGGATTCCCACTAAGCTATAAAGCTTAGAACAGGTGTTTATCCGTGTAGGTATCGAAGAGGACGTCCATGATATTCGACATACAGTAGGGCTAACACAATTGTAGGAGTCCATCATAGGTAGGTTTGAATCGCTTTTGTAAATGTAAATGTAAGATTTTGGAGATAGTGTAAATGTGGTAAGGGACTCAGACATATGGCTGTGATTAATCAGAATAATTTACTGTGGATGTATGAAATATTTGTAAGCTTCTATTTTCAAAATAATTGTTTAGAATTATATAAGTTAACAGGTTTATAGTTCTCAGATTTGCGACACCCTTTCTTGAAACAAGGTGCCAGGTTAGGGCGTCACATAGAGTCATTGGAGGTCATTAGGTATACTGAAGATGCACTAACTTTGAGGGTTGCTGTATGTGGTGTTTTGGAAAATCCTCCCATGACATCACGATGATTTATCTTTTTCATTCGAACTAAGAATTAAGTGATCTCGGATTCATTGGAAAGCTTGAGAGATGTAGAACCCATCCATATATGCTTGAAGCCATGGAAGGTCATGGTTGACCCTCATTATACTCTCTTTTCTTCAAAATGTACCTAAAACCATAAGATGATAAAATTAAGCATTAGAGCCCTTAAAAAAGCCATAAAAGCATATGATTGATAGGTGATTAATGGTATAAAAGCATGTACGAAAAGAACCTATCAAAGCCCACACTCTGTGGTCAAGACCTGCGAATCAGTTATTTCCTAGAAGATTCACATATCAGTTTCATTCCTGCTAATATGTATTTTACTATGAATAAATTTTTTTTTATTTTATTTCATTTGCTCATGGTTTTGCTTCCGTTGCATATGAAATCATAGATTTCTAGATGGATATCCCGGGATTCCAATAGTTTCATCATTTATGGTTTTTATTGATTTTGATTCTATGTTTTTATTAATGTATTGCTAGTTTGAATCTATGAAATTATTTTTCTTTTCATTAAAAAAAAAACATCATCATACAAATAAGATTAAATTAAACTATTTTAAATACACTAATATGTTAAAGGATATGATTTTTAACCTAAAAAAACAAACAACTTAATATTTAATAGAAATAAAGTATTAAAAAATAAACAACTAAATACTTAATGTTATTAAGCACCCTTTAAAACAAAACTTTTAGCATTAAGTAAAAAAAAAGGCCAAAAGATTGAAATGCTAATTTAAGAAAAAGTACAATTAAACATCATCCTTTGAATATCAAAATGAAGTTTAAGGTAATTTAGTACTCTTCCTTTTCCATTCATAGGGTTTAGAGATCTTAGTAGTTAATCTCAAATTAATCTCAGAGGCATAGTTTAGGATCAACCTTTTAATAAAATTCAGTGCACTAACAAGTGACCTTTAGAATCCAAATGCTCATTTAAATAAGATTTGTACCTCAACTATTGTAGGTACATATTGAGACACTTCAATCATGTGACGTCCCAATTTCTGAGGGTCCTGTTGACAAACCATCAACCTGTGGAATTTCTGTCTTAGGTCATCTTGCATCTAAGTTTTGGTATCAGACCGGTACCAACTACCCATGGACACCAAGTTACTCGACACCACTTCCATATGTCCCTTCACTCCAGACTCCATCATTCATATTTCAATCTAAAAAATATGAAAATAAATAAATAATTACAGTCCGTATGGTCCGATCATATTCTCACTGATAATTACATACCCGACTATGTATACAATAGTTTAAAAGAATTTTACAAAACTCTTTTATACAAAAATACTTTACAAAAAATGTTACACAAGGCCACATGCCGGTCTCCTTTGCAATCACGATCTTGAAATACTGCCGTTTTCTTGTGAGACTTCTGTACCTGGAAAGGGGGTCCTACAACCCAGGGTGAAGAATGCACAAGAGAAAAATTCTTCCTACAGTAGTACTCCCCACCTAAATGCACATGCAATGGCATACATACATCAAACCACATTCCATATAGAAAATATAATTTTATATGGAATACTTCATGTCATGCATGAGATGAGACTCTTCATACCCATAAACCCGAGTCCTGACCAACTCCCTCACACATGCAACGCCTGCGGTGAAAACTACCACTGTGTTCACCTAACGACGAAATTTATCGGGATAACCCTCCGATATTTATTTTAATTTATTAAATCTGGTGTGTTCATTTGGGTCGTGAATTTCCGAGGTCTCACCGCAGGCTTCGCACATCTTCCGACACTTTCACGAACTTTCATCGCTGGATTCATATGTCTAACCAAGAATAAAATTTGGGTCTTTTACCTTGGGGGGGATCTACCCCATTTTGCTTCACCCAAACACACGAAATTTATTATTATTATTTTATGCACTCGTGAGTCTCAATTTTGGATGTCATCCCATTTCCGAGCTCACTACACATTCACCAAGAATGATGAATAACCAATACCATGCACACACACTTGACTTGACGCGATGTCCCGTGCATATGAAATGCAATTATGCTATTTCATACTATAACATGTTACATACAAAATGAGAAATACATGCAACATATTCAACACATGGATAATTATATTTTCTACATATAATTTACATCCATCATAAATTTCATGTCAATACATCAATAAGCATGCATTAACATGATTTTCACACAACCAACATGTTATTCAAATTTTTTTGCAATAACACATAAAAAAATTAGCACACACACAAATTCAAAATCGCCTTTGATCGATCAAAATGTACTCGAAAAACTCATTTGAACTATCCGAAACAAATTCCGGTAATTCAGCCCGAACTATCCGAAATAGTCCCAAAATTGCTCGACTGCTCAAAACAAATTGCAGGGCTCTAAATCGGATCGCTTCAAAAACATTCCCGAAGCTCTTGCCTTAATGTCCGAAAACAGTCTCGAAAATTCAGTTTGGACTATCCGAAAACAATCCCAAAAATTCCTAAAAATTCCTACACTCAGTCCCAAGATTTTGGGACTTAAATTTACAAATTCTCTCACTACTCAGAGAAACCCTAAGCCATCAAATGACCTTTAAGCTATAAATAACCAAAGTAGGAAAATTCTATCTCGTGGAATTCGATGAAACTCCAATATTTTGGTACCCACGCGTAGCTCTCGATGCGTGGATCGACTTTTCTTCTCCGACTGTTGAGCTTCGATAGTTGGAATGTCGGGAAATGTAAGACCCGAGAAAAATCCAATTTTCTCAAAAACGGCAAAACCGTAATCTCGGTTAAAATCCGAAATTTACTTTCTAGATCTCGGATGATGAAACGGATATCACCATTGAATCGCTCTCATGAAATCTAGCTAACAAATCGAATTTCACGACCCAACAATAAATTTGCACATTTTTCGAAAGTTAATGAGTATCTGTGTCAGAACGATATGTGTGATGTGACAAAAGTCACCTATAACATGTACTCATGTGACACATGTTGCATGAGTAGAGAGATGATAGAAATGAACGACCGAGATGGTGCCAAATGTCAAAAATCCAAGCTTGGGGACATAGATGGCATTATAGAATTTGTTTTAAATGATAATAAGACAAAATTGTGCATAGTATCATCTCCTACAATTGAAATTAGACAAAAACGTGAATGAGAAGGGGGAGAGATGTAGTAGCCGATTTTTCATTTTTTAGAGTGAGAGGGTGTGCCTTCTCTCTAAAATCCCGGGCAATCCGACCGTTGGAATTCTTCGGAGCAAGAAGCAAAGCTGTTCTACGCGGCGAGGCCTACACGTGGGCTCCGGTTTTGAGGAGTTTCGACAAACTCCGTGAGGTAGGGGTTTTATCCTACTTGAAGTTACACTTTATTTAAGTGTTTTGTAATGCTTCAGTTGGTTTGAGGCCTTGAATCCATTGAGCCAGCTGTCCCAAAACTCAGACCGAATTAGGAATTATTAAAAGCCTGTTGGGATAAACCGCAGACAAAGGTACCTGACTGCCTGGGGCTGCTTGCCAGCTTTGTGCATTATATTGTATCAGGTGTGTATGAGGCCGAAATGGCCATGGATTTCGTTCACGCCATGGAACCGATGATCAGATCGCCGTGAACAAGAACCCGAGGGTTTCATCGCTCACGTGAATAGTGTTGCGAAATTTTTTTCGTGAGAAAATGTATGGTCGAGTAATTCAAATTGAATTACTGGTGATTTGTTAATTAGCCCATGAGCTAATTTTAGTGTAATGGATTGAGAATTCACATAACACGCCATGGATTTTACATGTAAAGATACGCACGATTTATTATATTCCAGATGCTATTGCATTTAAAATGGTTGAATGGCATAATGCATTTCCCATATGCAATCGGGTAACCTAGAAATTGGGGTGTGTGCATGACTCGAAAATTGAAAGAAAACGAATATGGTTGCGAAAGGAATTTCACAGGATGATTTTCCATAGAATGGTGTTGGGAGATGGTCCTACAATTACACGTCAGAGGAGCCCATGTATTGTTTGGAAGGTTCTCCAACACATTCGCCTCGGAGGGTAGTCCCATATTTTTACCGATACTTCGGTAGTATATTTTCGAAAACAACAAGTTTTGTTTTGAAACGATGTTTTTCTCATACATGGCTTAGGCAAGTGTGAGGGAGTCGATGAGGACTCGAGACATGGGAATGGGCATTTAGACATTCAAGTAGGATCACGCATTTGCTTGAATGTGTGTTTACATAGGATCATTGCATATGCACTTAGGTGGGGAGTAACCCATTTAGGGTGATTCCACTACTGGGCATTAGGTCACCCTGTCGAGGGAATATATTATTTCAGGTACAAGGAGCGTACGAGTAGACGGTTCATCTTAGAGGCCGATTTTGAAGAAAGCCGGGTTGTGGCTTTGATGGTTTTATGATGTATACATGTATTAGAATTCTAGAATTTTAATATATGTTGTATAAGAGTAATTTATTAACTCTTGAAGCTATGGTATATAGTTGATGTATATTGATGAGTATTGTTGTATGGGCCTATGGCCCTTTTACTCATGTATATGTCTTATGATGTTGTTTGGGACAGTGTTATGTACTCGTGGTAGAGCTCCCTGCACAAAGGAGACTCGCCCCGATTTTCATGAGCGGGCGGCCGAGAACCCGACATCCACTACTATTCCGCGGGTTGACGCGGCATCAACTAATTCCTGCTCAAAGTGTCACAATTTGGCATCGAGCTAAGGTAAAGGACACTGGGAGCCCGGGTGTAGTTATAGTGTAGTCCTCGAAGGCTTTCAGCCTTCACAGCTTGGTATCAGAGCTTAGGTAAACGATTACCTAGGGAGCTCGGGTTTGGGAATCCATCACCACTTGGTGTGGTTCGATGTAGAGTTAGGTATGAGATTACCTAGGAAGGCACGGGACAAAACTAGAACACTGCATGTGTGTTTTGTGTGTGAATTGATGAATTGTCAGGTGGTGGTGTGTGCCATGTTGTATGTATGATGATGGTTTTGTGTGCTAGTAGTTAACTATGAGGATGTATTGGAAAGTTTGGAGTTTACAGGTTTGTACTTGGAAAAAAAATAAATAAAATAAATTTTATTAATTTATTTGGTTTATGAAATAATGAAATAAATTTAATAAATTTTAAGTTGAACTCATAAAATTTTGGGTGTATGGATGCATTATTCAAGCTGCATGTAGGAGTACGAGGCTACGTAGAAATGGAAAAAAAAAAGGATGAAGAAAATCATTTTCTAAGGTTTTTGTAGTGTGTAAAACTAAAGAAAATGAATGAAAATAAATTTTTATAAATTTATTGGTTATACTAGAAATTGAAAAAAAATATATAGGTATATATATATTTTGGTGTTTTCAAAGTAAAGTAAAAGAAAGAAAGATGAAAACGAAAAGAAATATATATATATTACGGGGCCCGGATAGACTCTTGCCCATTTTAACATAGACCTTGTGTCCTGGAAATACAAGCATTGTATTGTGACATGGTGTTTAGATACTTGAGGTTAATTTGACGATTGTATTACAATACCGCAGGGTGTATTGTATTTGAAGCTACAAAATTTTGGTGAGGATTGTGCCCTGATACACTTGGTGTGTTAATGACCAGGATGAGTTAGGTAGACAAGGACTATATCGTATTACATGGGTGTATTGTAACACCTCACTGAAATTTTGTGATTAGGAATTGTATCATGTCCTGATAGGGTGTATTGTGATCGGGAGGGCGAGGCAAAGGAATTTGGGTTGTGTCACCAGCCACAACACGGCCAGTACGACTTCTGTGTGGTGTGACCTGACTCTTGTGACACGGCTCACCGGGGCGCCTCTGACACGGCCATCGGGCGCTGTGTTACGGCCAGAGGCCGACACGGCTCACGGCTTGGCCTTGCGGCTGGAGTCTGACTTTGTCTTGTGAGAAGTGGCGTAACGTGCTACTTGTGCCTTAATCCGAGTTACTGACTGATCTTGTTTAACAAAGTCAACTGTTTGGATATTGTTCATGAACCTTGTTCATCACAAAATTTTAAATTTGTTTTTTAAAAAGAAAAAGAAAATAAAATAAAGTCGAATAAATGAGACAAAATTTTTTAAAAATAAGATTTTCAAAAATAAAATTTTTGTTGATAAAAAATGATTTCATATGTGGATAATTGTCTTACATTACTTGAATCACAGGACTTGGTATATACAGATTTACGTAATGAATATGGTCTCGAGTGTGTTTGTCGCCTTGAAGTCTGCATTTATATTAACTTACTTATTCAGCGCCTAGATGAAAGCTAGTCGAGGGCGAAGCGTAGAGGCGTCCACGAGATGCTGGTCGAGCACCACCAGTCATTGTTGACGGAGCTCAGTGAGGCGGTAGGTATTCTTAATTGTAAATTTGTGCCTGAGCTAGTGGTAGTCGGGGAGGTCAGAGTAACCTCCGGAAGTTTAAGAATGCATCATCCTGGAGCATTCCACGGGGGAGGGAGATGGAGTGGTGTGGAGACCAATTTAGTTCATCGGGATGAGAAGTTAGAGGCTATGGAGATTACCTCACGGCGTGACGAGGATTAAGACTGGCTGTGATTGACTGGGGGTGAGGGCCAGTATGGTGGAAATGGGCGGGACGCCACAAGATCTAGAGAGAGGCGTGACATGGGCGGAGTTTCATGTTTTGTTCATGGGCCAAGTACTTTCGAGATACTACGAGGCATCTGAAGGCTCAGGAGTTCCTAGAAGTGAAACGAGGGAACTGATGGTGTGATGGAGTATGTGGCTAGGTGCAGACTAGCCCACGTTTTACGATGATTCGTGCCTGGACATAGCGAGTTAGGAGATTCGGTAATTTAAGTTATCCATTCGGGCGGGATAGTGGGACTTCGCCTCTGGGACATGGACTCCGTAGTTGAGCAACACGGCCGTAGGAAGTCGAGGATGCCGAGCCTCGGGATGCGAGTCTTAGTGTCGAAGAAAGGAAGGAGGTCGATCTTCTTTGGTTGGAGCTTGGGGTTTCTAGTTCCACGAGTTCCAAGCCCACATTCTCCGAGATTAGGGACGGGTCGAGTTGCTTGTCGGGATGGGCGAATGGTGTGCTACCATTGCCGGCGACTGGAAGCATAGAGCGGATTGCCTTAGAGACGGGATCAGATTTTAGGACGGCCACAATCCCAGTTAACCTTAGAATGAGGCGCGATTCATTTCCTCCTGCAAATGCAGGTCAGAGGAACCAATTTGGTTGCGGGGTGTTATACAAGCTCCAGGCAGCCTGAGATGGGATAGGGCGGAGTGTGGGTCGAGGTTAGGTACAGAGCCCGCAGGCCAGGATGTTGAGGACACAGGGGCGTGTCTACGCCGTCATGCCAGAGGCTGAGCATGCAGATCAGCCGGATGAGCAGGGTACTTTTCTACTCTCGCACTTGTTGATTAGAGTAGCGTTTAAATTGGATGCATCGAATTCATTCATTGTTGCATCTTGAGTGATAGAATTGAGATAGAGGTTGAGGCCTTTAGAGATGATGATAGGAAATTCTTCTTTAGGATGTAAGGTGAGAGTTGATCGGATATGCTCGAGATCAGGAGTCATGGATCTCGTTGATTCGGGCCATGAGGACCCAGTGGGTGGCATATTGGTCGATGTCATTCTTGACATGGATGAGTTGATAGCCATCAAGTTGTCAGTAATTGGGACCTTAGTCGGGTTGTCATACCCAACACGGTCTTGGAGTTGGGTGAGGTTACGTATGCACGTGGTTTGATGCTAAGAGTGTGCGTGGAATTTCTCACGCAAATTTTATGAGGGAGATTATAAGACCCGAGAAAATCCAATTTTCTCAAAAAGGGCAAAACCGTAATTTTGATAAAAATATGAAATTTACTTTCTAGATCTCGAATGACAAAACGGATTTCACCGTTGGAATCGTCTCGCGAAATCTAGCTAACACATCGAATTTCGTCGAATTCCGAGACAATCGGAATTTGCACATTTTTCGAGACACCGAGTATCGGGTGCCGTAAAACGACATGTGATGTGACAAAAGTCACCTATAACATGTACTCATGTGACACATGTTGCATGAGTAGAGAGATGATGGAAATGAACGGCCAAGATGGTGCCAAATGTCAAAAATCCAAGCTTGGGGACATAGATGGCATTATAGAATTTGTTTTAAATGATAATAAGACAAAATTGTGCATAGTGTCATCTCCTACAATTGAAATTAGACAAAACGTGGAATGAGAAGGGGGAGAGATGCAGTAGCCGATTTTTCATTTTTTAGAGGAGAGGGTGTGCCTTCAAAATCCCTGCAATCCGAATTGAATTCTTCTGAGCAAGAAGGTGTTGTTCTATTCTAAGGGCGAGGCTCACGTGGGCTCCGGTTTTGAGGAGTTTCGACAAACTCCGTGAGGTAGGGGTTTTATCCTACTTGAAGTTACACTTTATTTAAGTGTTTTGTAATGCTTCGGTTGGTTTGAGGCCTTGAATGACCGTTTGATCGGTCTCAAAACTTAGGACCGAATTGTGGGAATTGTTAAAAGCCCGTTTTGGACAGTCCGTGATAGTGCACGGACTGTTTGGGCTGCTTGGGTTGTGCTTTGTGCATTATATTGTATTGTGGTGTGTATGAGGCCGGAAATGGCCATGGATTTCGGGTTCACATCGTGGAACCGATGATTTGCGGATTACCGTGAACAAGAACCCGAGTGGTTTCACCTGTCACGGAATAGTGCTTTATGAAATATTTTTTTTTCAGAGAAAATGTATGGTCGAGTATCCAAATGGAATTACTGTATTTGTTAATTAGCCCATGTGAGCTAATTTTTGGTGTAATGGATTGAGAATTCACATAACATGCTTTGTGTGATTTTATTTATGTAAATATATGCATGATGATATATTTGCATGTGTTGTATGAAAATGGTTGAAATGGCATAATGCATTTTATATGCACCGGGTAACCTAGAAATTAGGTGTGTGTGTGCATGACCTGAAAAATTGAAAGAAAACGAACATGGTTGCGAAAGGAATTTCATAGGATGATTTTTCGTAGAATGGTGTTGGGAGATAGTCCTACAATTACACGTCGGAGGAGCTCATATTGTTTAAAGGTTCTCCAACACATTCGTTTCTGAGGGAGGTCCATATTTTTACCGATACTGCAGTATATTTTCGAAAACAACAAGTTTATTTTGAAACGATATTTTTCTTAAGGCATGGCTTAGGCAAGTGAGGGAGCTCTGATGACTCGAGACATGGAATGGGCATTTAGACATTCGCAGGACGCATCGCTTGGAATGTGTGTTTACATGTGATCATTGCATATGCACTTAGTGGGGAGTAACCCATTTAGGGTGATTCCATCGGGCATTAGTCACCCCGTCGAGGGAATATATTATTTCGTGTAATGTGAGCGCACGAGTAGACTCGCTCATCTTAGAGGCCACTTCAAGAGTTTCTGGTTGTGGCTTTTATGGTTTTATGATGTATACATGTATTAGAATTCTAGAATTTTAATATATGTTGTATAAGAGTAATTTATTAACTCTTGAAGCTATGGTATATAGTTGATGTATATTGATGAGTATTGTTGTATGGGCCCAAGTGGCCGTTTTTACTCATGTATATGTCTTATGATGTTGCTTGGGACAGGTTATGTACCGTGGGTAGAGCTCCCTGTACAAAGGAGACTCTGCCCGATTTTCATGAGTGGTGTCGGGTAACCCGACATCCACTACTATTCCGCGGGTTGACGGGTAGTCAACGGACCCTCGGGTTTGGGGTGTCATAGGAAAAATCTCATTTTCTTTTCTCCCTCTTTCTTCCTCTCTCCTCCAACCGTTTTTTTCTTTCTCTTTTTTTTTCTTTCCTTTCTCTCCCTTCTTATCCAATGTGCACTCTCTTGTGTTTACTCCTCCTCCTTCCTTTCATTTTCCATTTTCTCATTTTCTCATTTTCTCCTCTCTTTCTTTCTTTTTCATTTCTTTTCTTTCCTTTGTTTGGCCTTTTCCCTTATCCATCGAATTGTCCAAGTGGGGAAATTTCCCACCACTTTCTCCTTTGCCACTTTGTCACTTACATTTTTTCACTTTGATTTTTCTTTTTCCTCTTTATTTCCTTTGACACATGGCTCAATGTGAACCATTCACACAAGTGCACCACATGGCTCATGCCATGTGTCACTCCCCTAGGCTGCCATGTTGCATCTACATGATCATACCATGTATTACCCACCCAATGCCTGAAAACGAAATTCCGATCGCCTCGAATTTGACGAATTCGATTTCGGGTAACTAGATTTTGTGAGACGAATTCAACGGAGAAGTCCGTTTCGTCATCCGAAATCTAGAAAATTTCCAATTTTGATCGAAATTACCGTTTTACCATTTTTCAGAAAAATTGAATTTTTTCCGGGTATTACAAATCAAACCTTGGTCAAACATATACCAAAGATAAATAAAATAATAACAATGATAATGATGATGATGAAATGTGCACAAAAGACCACCAATGATTTAAATTTTTTTAAATAAAAACTTAGTATTGAAATATCAATATTAATGATGAAATGCATATTAAACATAATTTTTGTAATCCTTATTATAATCAATTTCATTTAACAAAAAAAACTCATTAAAAACTATAAAAATAAAAGCTTATTGTTTTTGTATCTTTAACATATACCATCTAAGGAAAAGTGTGTCATGTGTATCCGATTTCAAAATATTAGGCTTGTTATAAACAAGCTTTGCATAAACCAAAAATAGCGAGGGTAAATTTTAGTATGAAAAGACATCTCGACATAAAATGCTTGATATCTCAATTTTTACGGCTAGCACATTTCTAAAAATGCCTAATATTTTGAAATCTGATACCCATTGTGGTCTCCTGAATTTTTCGAGTCACTGGATCATCGGAGCATCAACTTGCCAGCATGTACCTGCAAAACAAACAAGAAAATGACGGTGGTGCGTCCGTCGCCTCTCCGATGCCTAAGTCAAATCAGGGAACCTGGAGAGTGAAAGAATAAGTTTTTTTGGCGTAAAGAATGTCATACCTTCTTTGGTGTCATTCCCTTTTCCTTTATCGAGGAGGGAGGTGGTCCACTTTTCATGGGAAGTAGATGATTTCCTTCCCAAACGGAAGAGGAAGGTGGCGCTTTGTTCGCACGTTAGATAGCCAAATTGCCCGCATCTTCTGCTCCATGAAGCGTTTGACCGCCCTTAGGTTGGTTACGTGTGTGACTCATGGGTGGATATTTGTTCAAGCTGAGAGGTCGCTTGGCCAGCCGGTATCTAGAAGTTAAGAGAGGTTGCACCTAGCATTATGTCTCACGTCCAACTGGGAAGTATGTTTCCGTCTGCTTTACATATTGAAGATGATTGCCTGTGGATCAAGCTATTATACCGTAGTTTTGGCCAGTTCGTGACCGGGCCATTATCCCGTGGGTTTGGGCCACGGGGCTCGCCACCGGAGGGTCTCGACACGCACCATGGTACCCACAATGCCCCCTTTCCGGCCAGAGGTCATCTTCCCTGTCAGAAAAGAGAATATTTGGGACTCGCTCGATATGGGGATCGCGGGACCGTTAATGCCGTGTTCCACGCACACACCGCGGAATTTCCTATTTCGTTACATGACGCAAATTTCGGTATCTCTATGAAACTCGGGGGGGTCTCTATAAGAGGCCATAGGTGGCGGATTTCTTTTCAATATGGTCAGGTGATTCGTGTGTGAATATGGCTAGACGTTGTCAGGCATTACTGGTGTTATATTTTCCGATGGCTAAGGGGAGGCGATGGCGTTGGATGTGATTTCACCAGGATGTGAGAGACCTCCACTTACATTTTCGGGAGAATATTTTGAATTTTTTGTGATATTTATGTGCCTTTTTGCAGCCGTGCTCCTTTGGTGGTTCGAAAACTGGAATGGAATCCTCTATAGCCAAGAACACCCCCTGCCAAATCAACGGGGCTCTTTGTGTTCCTTTCCACCTTCCGTAGGACCTTCTTTCCTAGTCTCTACTTCAACTCTTTCTTCTTCTTTTTTTTGGTCTCTGCGCCTATTTTTTTTCTCTTTTATAGCCTCTGTACTTGGTTCAGATAGATCATGTAATCATAGTATGATCACATTATTATAAGCTGGCCACAGGTAATTATGAACGCCTGTGTAATTAATGAATTTACATTCGGGAATTTCCTGCTCCGCACACATTGTTCTCATGCTTCCCAATTCCCGGCTAGTGACAGGGACTAGTCTTATGGCCTAGAGCTATGGTATTTGATACATTTCGAAATGGACCGGTCTAGAAGTAACATGGTTGGCCGGCGCAAAGGCTTGTTGCAGGCACAAGGGCCCACGAGTCCGCCTTCCATGTTCACTCATCAGGCCCTCAGTGAGCGTAAGCGCCGGTCGATTCAAATTGGTCACGGAGGTGATGAGTCAAAGACGCATGCACGCGCCTACGTGCTCTGTGACGCTAATATATAGGAGTCATCATTTGATTTCACTCTGTTCTCGTACTTGTTTCTTCTGGTTATCCCGTTTCTTGCTCGAGATTTTCTACGACACTCTAGTGTGATGTCGCTTGCTTTTGTGAATCGTCATTCCGGCGCTACTTTTCCATTTTCCGTGTAAAACACCGTTTCTCGCTTTGCCTTTTGGGAGTTTAATCTTCGACACGCTTCCTGGGTGACAAGATAATTCTTTTTCTGGGCTCGCAGGAAATTAGTGAATCCTCATTCGTGTTTGGTGGGTTTGTATGTGTTTTTTATGTTTAGCATTTTGGTATCTTGGCTCGGGGCTGATTTTCATTTTTTTTCCTTCTTTTTTCTCTTTTTTTTTTTTTTGTGACGCCCCAAAACCGGGGTGTCCGTTTGACTGGTCTGGCCACCCGCGGAAAACTCGTGAATGTCAGACAACCCGACACAACTCACGAAAATCGGGCAGAGTCTCCCTTGTACGGGGAGCTCTACCCAAGAACCACCTGTCCCAATCATCAACATCATCAGAGATAACATGAGTAAAAACGGCCACTTGGGCCCCTAAAACAATACTCATAAACATACCAACTATATACCATAGTTACAAGAGTTGTAATTTATTTATATTAAATATATATTAAAATTCTAGAATTTTAATACATGTAATACATCATAAAACCAAAGCCACAACCCAACTTTCTTCTAAGGCGGCCTCTATGATGAGCCGTCTCCTCGTGCGCTTCCTGTACCTGAAATATATAATTCCCTCGACAGGGTGAGCTAATGCTCGTAGTGGAATCACCCTAAACGGGTTACCCTCCACCTAAGTGCATATGCAATGCTCCAAAGTAAAAACACATTCAAGTAAATGTGTGATCCTACTTGAATGTCTACATGACCAACCCATGTCTCGAGTCCTCACCGACTCCCTCACACCTGCCTAAGCCATGTATGAGAAAAACATCATTTTCAAAACAAATCTTGTTGTTTTCGAGAATACACTACCGAACGTGTCGGTAAAAATATGGGACTACCCTCCGAGGTGAATGTGTTGGAGAACTTCCCGAACAGTCATGGTCCTCATCCGAAGTGATATGTTGGACTGTCTCCCAACCCCATTCTCCGGAAAATCATCATGTGAAATTCATTTCGCAACCATGGTCGTTTTTCAGAAAATTCATGTCATGCCCACACACCTAGTTTCTAGGTTACCCTTGTGCATATGAAATGCATTATGCCATTTCACCCAATTTATATAACACATGCAAATATATAATCATGCATATATTCACATAATTTAAATCACACAAACGTGTTATGCAATTTCTCAATACATTACACCAAAAGTTAGCTCACGTGGGCTAATTAACAAACACGAGCAATTCGATTTGAATCACTCAACCAAACACATTATTTCACAAAAATTATTTCATGAACACTATTTACATATCAAGAAACCCTGCTATTGCTCACGCCTAATCACCAAACACTGGTTTCCACTTCGCGACTCGACCATAGCCATTTCCGGCCTCATACACATCACAATACAATTTGTTTCATAAATTATACCAAAAACAACCCAAATGGGGCTCAGGATGGGCCACGACCGCACTAAATGGGTTTCATAATTTTCACACTTCGGTTCCAAAATTTGGGACCGATCAAACGGCCACTCACGGCCTCAATCAACTCAAGCATCATAAATACACTTAAACAAAGTGTGAAACTCAAGTAGGATAAAACCCCTACCTCACGGAGTTTGTCGAAACTCCTTAAACCCAAGATCTACGCCATATTCATCGCGCAGGTCGACCTTCCTTCTTGTCCCTGACGACCACTACTCTGACGCCCGTAATCCTGTAGAGAAGTCACACTTCTCATTAAAATTCAAATCTCAAGCTTCAGAATTGTTTTCCTTCACGTTTTCTCCCCTTTTCAATTTGAAGAGGATGCCACTATACACTATTTCGTCTTATTATCATTTAACTATTCACCAATGTCTTCAAAATTTGGATTTCCGACATTTGGCACTATCTCGGCAGTCCATTTCCATCATCTCTCTACTCATGCAACATGTGTCACATGAGTACATGTTATGTGTGACTTTGTCACATCACATTCTGCTTATCGCACCCGACACTGAAGTGCCCGAAACGTGGTAAATTTTACTATCTCACCGATGAAATTCAACGTATAGCTAGATTTCATGAGACAATTCCAACGGTGAAATTAAGCCATCATCCGAGATCTAGAAAATTTCTGCTTTGGACCGAAATTACAATTTTGCCATTTTTCCGTAAATTGAAATTTTCTGGCTCCTACCATTTTCGTCCCCACCCCCCACCCCCCCCTCTTTCGCCTGCTTGCATCGGAAAGAGGTCGAAGAGACTTCTACCACACCAGTCAGTAAGCGAGGGCCCACCCGGGGGATGCCTCTATAAGCAGCATCATCTCCTCTTTATCTATGGAGGAGTTGAGGGCTTATTGTCAAATTCCCGATGACATTGATGTCGTGCTGTCGGACGGCCCGGTTGAAAATACTGTGGGCGAAGAATACAACGTGGTGTTTTTCACCCGGAAGCAACTAGCAGCCGGGCTTCGCTTCCCCGTGTCGTCTCTGGTCAAGCAATTCTTGCACTTTACCAGAGCACCACCTGCCCTTATTCACCTAAACATCATTCGGATTATGACTGGGTGTCAGGTTTCAAACCTTCTTTACCAAATTTCTTGATCTTTCATCGGGTGGAGGTTTGTTCATGACACTCGAGGGTAGCGCAAGGTAGCTGGATGTCCATGTCAGCCCAAAGCCCTCGGTTGCAATTCGTTACAAGACTCCCCGACTCGCCCAAGACTGAGGCGAAGGGTGTGATCCTGGTCAGGGGACCTTGGGATGAGACCCCGGGTTCCCCCGACCTTTAGTTTGATGTAAACCATTCAATGTTTTTTCTAAGTGTGTACAAGTAACAGGGCTTGCTTGTTGGTGTATTTTTCGTATGCACATTTTATGTACACGCAGCCTAAGATAGTTGTTCTGCCAGGAAGAGCCGGAGTAAACCTAAGTGCATTGGGGAGGAGAGAGCCAATTTTGAAAAAATCCCAAGTGGTTGTAGATTGCAGAGCGAATTATGAAGTCCTTCTAAAGATGAAGAACTCAGATGACGGCCGCCACCGGCCTCCTATAGCTGCCCAATAACTCCGCGCCTCTACCCTCGTAATTGTGCAAGGTGAGCACTTCGTTATCGTGGCTCAACTTAATCCCGGCAGTTCATCTCAGCCGTGGGGAAGCTGAAAGCAAGACTCCGATTTCGTGAATTGGTGATCAACACTCAACCTGCACCATTCCTCTTCCGCTTAGCAGTGATTCTAGCCCGCCCCCAAGAGTCTAGGCAGGTGAAAGTGCAGCCGCTTGAGCGACTTCCTTAGAAAGAAATGGCCTTTGCCTTGCCCCCAACATCAAGAGAAGGGAAGCGGGTTCGCGCCAAACGTTCCCCGTCCGAGGAAGACTTCATCCCTGTCTCCCCCCATATCCGCCGCCTCCGGATTGGGAAGAAGAGGAAGAGGATGGGATGTCTAATTTGATTCATAACTTTGCTGCTCGAAAGCGAAAGCGAGATGCTAGCTTCGAGCAAGTGGCTGATGCTATTCCCGGAGTGGCCGGATCACCGATCTCTCCTGATGAGGGTTCGAGGTGCCGGCCAATTTTCATCTCGCACGGTTGAAATGGGTTTGAATGGTCGGGCCATTCAAAATGTCGCCTTGGTTATCCGCGAGGTTTTCCTGTTCCCGCAGCTATCCAGCGGTGCATCCTCCGTAGTAAGTCGTCCAGTCAGATAAGGCCAAGCACACCCTGACCGGGCGCAAGAGGGCACTACTCGACCGATGTTGCTGAATTCAGACTTCTTTCTGCGCCCGCCCCCCATGGAGGAGGTAGAGCCGCCCCGGGCCTGAAGGCGCCGTGAGATTATTAATCGGTGAGGCCCTTTAATCTGGCGACCTTCTACGACCGCTTCGCACGAGCCGCACTCTGATGCTACTGATGCCCGTAGTCGCTCGGAGCCGAGGGGCAGGGCAAAGAGTATTCCGTCTCAGTCCCTGCTGGTACTATTAAAGAAGATCTCCAGCAAATGATTGAAGATGGGATGCAGGTTCGCAACCACAATTTTGCCTAATCGACGAAACTGGTAAGCTTGTAAGTTGTAGCACCCCTTTTTTCGGTCCAACCCGATTGGCGGGTCTGAACTGGATCCAGGATGCTCTGATACCATTATATCACTTTATCAAAATCAATTATCAAAAAACATGCGACATTACATTCCGCTTGGCAAATCTTTATGAAGCGATTTCAATTTGGGGCAAGTCCATAAACATTTACAAGTTCAATGCAATTCCTTTACAAAATATGCATTTAACCAAAAATGGCATTTTATGTCATTTACAACATAATATCCAAAATCCTATTTAGGTATAGGTATAAAACAATTTCGGAGTTGAACCTTTTGTTTACAAAACAATGGCATGCTCAAAAAAATGGTGAGGATGCATGTGACTGAAAGCATACCCGTGAACTTTCCGAACGACTCCTACTCGACTAGTCCGCTCAATCACTGCCTATTACTTGGTACATGCGCATTGATAAAAACAATATGCTAAGCATCATCATGCTTAGTGGTTCTATACAATTCCATTATTCTAATTCAATTTTAAGTCAAATCATGAAGCTTTACTAAACAAAACTTTTAAATCTTTTAGGATGATCAATGTCAATGCAATACATATACTTATTTCATATACAATCATTTATGGTTCATTGATCATCCCAAATATACACTTTCATATGCAATAAATCATTTATAACCAAATCATACATTTCACAATGCTCTTTTCAATTCAATTTGCAATCATGCTTTTCAATACCAATAGGTCAACAATCTCAAAGTCAATTCAGTTCTGCCCTTAACGATTTTAAGCTATGTTTTCGGTATATAGGATATCGAAATCACCGACACGGTCCCGCTGGGCTGTAGGTCGGTATAAAACATTTGTTTTATAACACAGTTCGGTCCCACTGGGCTGCTGACTGGTTATTAAAAATCAATTCGTGAACACTATCATCATTCCCAGTCGCTAACTGAGTGACACATCATCACGCTGTTCGCAGCATCGCTAATTTGACCCTATTAGTATATCAATCTATCCTTAATGTGAAATGATACTCACATGGGTGTCTAAATCCTTTATAGAAAAATACAATACAATATGTACATTTGTATAAACAATTCATTTTCAATACTCATGCAATTTTCATGTGCAAACATTTCACATTCAGTTGCCTCAAATCAATATGCTTTTCTTATACATTTAGAACAAACATTTCAAATTCAAACGAGAATAAGAAGATGTAACAACCAATCTTTCTTTCTTTTGCCTGTCTTCAATCTCGGTCCTAGGTTAGGTGATCCTCACCGGCCCCTAGCAAATCACACACATCACATTTAGTAAACTAGCACTACTCACACTTAACGAATATTGCCGAGGTGGCGAGGTACGATATGTTTTTCATTTAGCTTTATCCTTATCTGAACCCTTATTAATCATTTATTAGGGTCCTTAAACTATTGGTGTACGAATACGAGACTTTCGAAACAAAAATCCAAAATTTTGTCCTCTGTGAACAGTATCTACGCCATGGCGTACCCGAGGGGTGCCATTTTGGCACCTCGGCCTCGCCGGGGCGAGGCATCCCACACCTTGGTGAAGGTCTACACCGCAAAGGTGGGTCTCCCCCGCAACAGGAGCCCGATATGCCCAGATTTTAATCTTACTTTGGCATTTTTCTCCAAAAACTCAAAACCCCAAAACAAATCAAGAGAATCACCCCAATAACATTCTAATATCATCCTAAACCCAACCATGAGCCAAACCCATGGATGGATTAGGGTTTTTCTAACCCAAACATCAAATACATCTTTCTAGGGTTTAGTTCTTACCTTGAATCCCTTTGAATCTTCTTCACCCAAGATGCTTGATCACTTAGAAGCAAGAAATGGGAAGAAATCACACCAACATTCTTGATCTTCTCACCTTGCCCTAGCTTTTCTCCTCTCCCTCTCTCTCAAAAACGTTTTTGCTCAAAAATGCACAAATGTGCTCTTCTAAGACCACATTCGTCTTATTTCATTTTAAGTGTAAGGCTGCTCGCTTACACACAAATTTCATTTCCCATTTTTCTCCTTTTTGGTCTTCATTTCACTTTTATTTATCACTTAATTCACTTTTGCATTTAAGCTTATTCTATTCTTGACCCTTAGGTCCTTATTTTACCAATTCCAATTGCTTTTACACTTCATGCTTATTTCCTAAGTTCAACCACTTCTCTATTTTAGCATATAACATTTAATCATATGCTCACATATTCATTTCACATTTCCCCAATTTATCGCTTTTCCAAGAAAAACCCAAGTTTAGCTCAATTCATACCCTAATATATAATAAAATTATTATAAAAATTCTGTGGTATTGGGGCATTACATAAGCGCTATATCATGTCTCTAGCATTAATTCTAGTTATTGTCATCCTTAATATGTTTCTTCTTCCCAAAGCCTCGCCATCCCAACACGGCCTTCTAGCATCGAGAATTCAGACTACCGAGGATGCTGGGAGAGGCTACGCCCAGTCAGCTGCTCGACCAAAAGGCCCCGGGAAGCCTCAGCGAGGTAGAGCCAAATTCAAGGCGCCGGGAGTCGGCAAAGTGACGCCGAAATGGTAGTCAGGCTGATGGTGTAGAGAGACGCCGCTCGTCATGAAGTGACGATGGCTCGACTGGATACCGAAGCGGTGGGTAGCCCCCAGGCATAGGTGGAATTTGAGTTAGCACCGGACCAACACACTTTAGTTGCTTCAAGACGCCGCACAAGGTGGAGTCCGAAAGTTAGACGGCCCGCCAGTTGCCGCCAGAGAGGCCTCGGCGTATAGTTGATGAGGAAGCTAACCATTTGACAAATGTTTAGCTTCATCAGAACTCGAGGGGGCTAGCAAAGATGAGTTGTCCGCTTTCCGGGCAGAGGCCTTCAAAGAGAAGAAGGCTTTGGAGGAGGAGTTTGACGCTGTCTTTAACGTTATCTTTAATTATGGCTATGGTTGTTGTGCCTTTGCGCACAATATTTGTAGAAGTAAACCTGGGATCCCAGACGGGATGTCTGACACGTCAAAGCCATTACCTCTATAGTTCTTTATTAATCCTCGATGCCCCTCAGGTGTTGTTCTTGTTGAAGCCAAGGGGCCGCTCCGCAGGCGGGCATTAGCGAGGGTCGGCACTCCTCTACCGTCTGGCTAAAGTAGGTGACAATCCCGACTTCCGCCTAGGGCAAATGGGGAGTAGGAGCAGCCCTGTTCCTGGGCGAGAGTTAGGGATTGCATTTTGCACTTGCTTGTCAAGCCTTGCTCCATTGCCCCCGTTCTATACCCCGAAATTTTGATATAGTGTAACTATACTTCTTAACGAAGCATGTGTTATTACGACTTGCCGACTCCTCTTGAATCGAGTATCTCGGCCATGACTTCAAGACCATCCTGACTCTTAGATCGAGCCATGAGCATCAACCATATTGAGCTGGATAGGACATTAACCTCATAGCGCCATCCGGACTTTAGACTGAGACAATTGGGCATCAACCATATTGGGCCGGACAAGACATTAACCTTCTGGTGCCATCCGGACTTTAGACTAAGCCATCTGGGCATCAACCATACTGGGCCAGACAGGACATTAACCTTCTGGCGCCATCCAGACTTTATATTGAGACAACTAGGCATCAACCATATTAGGCCGGATGGGTCATTAGCTTAAAGGCCATCCGCACTTTACATCAGCCACTGGGCATCAAACCGTATTTCAGCTCTGGATAGGTCATTAGCTTTCAATATCCGACTTTATATCGAGCCGCTTGGGCATCAACCATATTGGGTCGGATAGGTCATTAGCTTTCTAGTGCCATCCAGACTTAGGAATGGACTACATAGGTATCACCATACTGGGCCGGATAGGTCATTAGCTTTCTAGCGCCATCCCGGATCTCAGAATGGACCAAATGGGGCATCACCATACTGGCCGGATAGGTCATTGGGGCTTTCTAGCCTATTCTGACTTAGAATGGACCAACAGTATCAACATACTAGGGCCTGATAGGTCATTAGCTTTCGCGCCATCCGAACTTTAAAATTGTAAATTTATATGAAAATACAATTATTGTGGTGAATCCTCTTACCGATAAGCATCGCTTAAGGTGCATAAGATTCCCACATTCTAGTACAAGTGTTCCATCCAGCCTTATCTAAAGCATATGATCCGGAGCTCGGGCCGATCAGACATAATATATGGCCCTTCTAGTTGGCCTTTTGCTTCGCTACCGATTAATTATGTTTTCAAAGACTTTCCTTAAGACCGTGTCCTCGTCGAATACTCTGGTTTCACGACCGTTGTATAGATTTTCCGTACCTGCCGGTGGTAGGATGCTACCCGCATCTACCGCCGTCTCAGCTCATCCGTTGTGTCTAGGTCCTTGATTATGGATTATGCAATTAATCGGCTCGGGCATAACCGTCGAGCGAGCATACCGATTTTTGTAGGGATTATAGCTTCCATCCCATAGGTAAGTGCAAAGGAGATATAACGGCCAAGTTCCGCGCGTTGTTCTCGTAGCGTCTAAAGGACCCCGGAAGTTCGCCTACCCATTTGCCTTTAGCCGTGTCCAACCGCTTTAAGGTCGCCAATCGTGGTTTTGTTAAAAGCCTCGCTAGCCGTTGCTTTATGGATACCGGGGGATGAGTTCTTATTTCACTCCTAGCATAAATTGTGAGACCCAGCCATCAAATCAAAATTCACTGACACTATCAATCGTGGAATACCAAACCAACAAATGATATTCTTCCAGATAAATTGAGTGACGCCCTTGTCTTTGATTGAAGCAAAAACCTCGGCCTATATCCATTTGCTAAAGTAATCAGTGGCTATTAGCAACAACTGTTCTGAGCCGGGTCAGAGCTACTACCATGTCAATTCCCCATTGAGCGAAGGGTCATGGGCTTAAGATGGACATTAGATCTTGAGCCGACGATCTTAAGATGGGAGCCTATCGTTGCCATCGGTCACATTTAAGCACTTAATCGACGGCGTCAGACTTCATGGTTGGACAATAATACCCCGAGTTGGCTTCGAGGTGCCGTGAGTTTTCTACGATGGTTGCCACATATCCCTTTCAGGCAATTCTACTAACACATACCGCCCCGTTTCTGTGAAGTTACATTTCAGATATAGCCCGGCCCGTGGATCGCTTGAACAACTACCCATCAATCAAGGTGTACTCGCATGTGATTGAACTTAATCTGCGGAGCCTTGTCCTTCTCGTTAAGGAGCCCTCCCGTTGATGTAATCGTGTTACGGGTCCATCCGCAGTTATGTCGCCCACCGCTTACCCTGCATAAAGCGGGCTATCGAGAAATCCGACCGCAGAATAGATGCGATGTAAATATTGTTTATGTTATAGGTAGAGATGCGGCTACGACGGCTAAGGCGTTTGCTCTTTCATTATAGTCCTTGGGAACGTGTTCGAGCTTTCATGCTAAAAAACTAGCCAGACGTTGTTTAACCAAAGTTACATACTTTGCCATTCGAGGATCCCGAGACTCATACTCTACGTTTACCTGTCCTACCACCAATTGGGAATCACTCTGAATTATAAGTTTGTCAGGAGATATTGTAGTTGCCAATTCAATCTCGGTTAGAATGGCTTCATATTTTGATTCATTGTTTGAGGCGCTGAAGCCTAGCCGGATAGCTTGCTCGATCTTGTCCCCACCCGAGGATTTTAATTGCAGGCGAATGCTGGCCCCTGTTTGTCGAGACGCCCCGTCCACACTAAGAGTCCACCAATTCTAACTGGCAGGGCATGTTTCAGGTTGGGGAATTTCTGCTAGAAAGTTGGCTAGAACCTGTCCCTTCTTAGCTAACCTTGGCTTATACATGATACCGTATTCGCTTAGTTTAATCGCCTAGCGAGCCATTCTTCCAAATAAGTCAGGTTTATGTATAGTCTTCAAAGGGGAAGGTTAGTCAGCAACACAATGGGGTAAGCCAGGCACAGCGGTTTCTTGCGCCATTTGAGAGCTAAAGTGGGTTTGCTTCAAGGTGGCTGTATCTGGTTTCCTCAAGGCCGACTAAAGACTTGTCGGGCGAAGAACACCGGCCTCCTCGCCTTCCATCCTCACCTTCTTTAAACGACGGCTGGCCATCGCGATATCCGAAACTGCTAAATACATGAAGAGTGTCTCGCCGGCTTCAAGGCTAGCGAGAACTAGGGGTTCTGCTAGATAATGTTTGATTGCTGCCAAGGCCTGATCACACCTCTTCTCGTCTATCCGCTCCGACCGCCCCCCGAGGGTGGCGAAGAACAGCCTTAGGACGGCCCCGTGAACCGAGAAAATGAACCGCCTCAAGGCTGGCTAACCCACAGCGCCGGCCATTGCACTCTTCTGAATTGGGAGCCAGGGGATTCCATAATAGCCTTTTAAGCTAGGCAGTGGTTGGCTTCTCTCGTCTCCGGGTCACCATGAAACCTGTGAATCGCCCAAGACTAACCTCGAAGGCGTACTTTAAGGGGTTAAGTTTCATGTCGTATGTTCTAAGGAGGTCGAAAGCTTCTTACAAGAGCGTAGTGTGGTCCGGGCGCTCTTTTGACTTTACCAACATATCATTCACAGACACTCCAAGCGGTTTTACCCAACAAAGGGTCTAAAACATCTTGGTCACCAAATCTTGATAAGTTGCTCCCTGTGATTCTTAACCCAAACAACATTACATTATAGCAGAAGAGTTCGTGTGGGGTGATAAAGGTTGTTTTCTTCACGTCGGGCGAGTACATGGGGATCTGATGGTAACCCATCCCATGCCCGGATGGCACGTTGACAATCTGGTATATGCGGGGCAAAGGGAAGTCATTTTTGTGGGCAAGCGTCGTTGAGATCGGAGCATAATCCACGATACCTCCACTTACCTTCTTTGGTACCACCACAACATTTGCCACAAATGCATTCGTGTACTTGATTTCCACGAACCCCGCCACTTCGCAAACAATAACCTGATGTCGGTCCTAGTGGAAGCCTTTACCTTTGTCCGACACCTGCAGCGTGACGAAACATATTCAAATTTCTATGAGAAGCATGTGAAGGGCTAATGCTAGGCATGTCCGAGTAGGTCAAGGCGAATACATCAATATTACAAAGAAAGACATGCCGCAGCTGCTTCCTCTTCCCGTATTGTGAAGGAGCTAACATAAGTGCTTATCCGTCTCCGCCAAGAGTATTGATTCCGTGGATCTATAGTTAATTATTTCCCTCGTCTCTCCTTCCCGCCCCGAGCAACAACCGTGGATTTCTCATTATAGGGACCGGTGACTGGAGGCCGGATTGTAGAGTTTCATCTTTTCTCACGCTCCCGTACCGACAACATAGCCTCGTGAGCCGCTAATTGGCTACCGCAGAGGTCAATCTGTCCAAAGACCGGCTAGTAACTCGATTGTTTGATGGTAGGTCGAGGGTGTACTACTTCTTTATAAGCAGGGAAAATAGTTCGGGACACGATGGTATCAGAGGCTCCCAAGTTTTCGACAATCGAGAATAAGACTTCACGAGTAATCGGCCTTACTCGACTTCCGGGGAGAGCGGAGCATCACCCATGGTTAGCGTGGTTGCCCCATTAATCAATAAAATTCGCAAATCGAACTCGGAGTTTATCAAGCCTCGCTGAACTGACCGCCCTCAAGGCTAGAAGTTAACAAGTCAGCCGTTGCTACAGGTCAACAAGCACTCGATACATCATAATTGTTAATGCATACAAAAGTAAGCACAAATGCACAAGTGGTGTGAGTGATGACCCGGATTGGTTAATGGGGAGGAAAGGGATATGGGTCCTGGTCAATCGGCCGTATTGCTCCTCGTTTTGTTATTCGTGGTACCGATGGTGTTCACTAGGGTCGGACCGGTGGCGCTGCAGCCTTTTCCCTTCGACGCCGGATTAACACCGGTCATCTGCTGTGCCACCAACATGTAATCTTTCACCACCGGGAGAAGTTTATATCGCTGGCCCCGCCCCTGATATATCCCTCTAAGGTGGCCAACCTCGATTAGTTTCTCCCACTAGGAACCCGAGTTAGTCATCCGTTAGTCTCATGTCCCGTGGTCCCCGTGGGTAATCGCACTGCAGATCGATCAAGGGCTGCCTGATCCGACCGACTGGGGAGGCCATCTAAAGCCAGGGTGATCCCGATGAGGGGAGAGGGAGTATGTCATAGGGTGATGTTTAGTGGGGTGAACTGAAAGGTTCTCCCTTTATCTCCGCTCGTCCCAATTGCTCTCTTCGCTTCTCAGCGTTTCGCCATGGTTATTTTAGCGAGTAATCATGATCAATTCGAGGTTGCACTTAATATTTGGGTTTTCCGGGCCAGAGATATGTGTCTCGCCCGTCTGCACGCTTTTCCATCAAAAGACAGCGTCCGTGATAGCCACTCGAAAAGAAAGGTAGTTCGCCAAACTTCTTCAGTTTCGAGGACCGATCCATGTCAGATGCACGATTTGTCGGGATGTACCGGCCCAACCCAAGGAAGTCCCGTGAGCAAACTCATTCTCCCGCCAAGATGGTTTGTGCGGAATCGATGTTTTCGCTTTTACTAAACATAAGTACTAGGAAACGAATGCGACCCATAACTCACTGAACGAGTTTATGGATCCTCTCGAGTTTATGAACCAGCCGCTGCCCTTCGCATCGGCTCAGAATACCTTTGCGATAGAAGAGGATCATTCCCGCTATAGAGGATCATTACTGGGTCAAGTGCAACATGTTCAGATGGTCGATGAGCCATCATACTGCAAACGACTGTGATGGCAAAGCCACTGAGGCTCATAACTCAAGATGTAGCCGATCTAGTGGAGACGATAAAGATGTCCTCAAGCCCCCGTAGACAAAGAAGAAGCGAAACCAAATGCGAGGCGTGTGGCGCCGACAGGGGGTATATGAACGAAAGCGATGAGCTACCCCGTGCTCGGCACGAGCATATTCTCGCGACCGCCCGACACCGTATGTCCTCTAACCTCTCTACATCCGCACGCATGCCAATGGATGGATTGGCAACAAATGGGGCTATTTAATTCGGCTTTACGTTATTCGCGAGGTGGCGTGGAGTCAGCAGAGAGTTTCGTGATACCTGCCGTTTACCGGCGGATTACTACGTCACAGATGGGCTCTTATCTCATTGCTGAACTGGAGGTGCGTGATGAGGCGCCCGCATATTTTCGCTTCTGCCACAGCCATCGTTTCCGCCGCAGATGCGGGTACGTGGATCTTGTAATTCGCCATTCGTCTCGCCTGCTCTTCGCTTGCCCATCTCCGACGCCAATGAAGGAACTAATTCAAGGATCGATTCGCCGATTGTCGGGTCGCGATGACAACCGACGGTCCGATGGGTTGATCGGGAACTACCAAAGCTTCGAGGGATAGGATATCACTTGAAAGCTGATGTAGCCAAGCCCTTGCAAATCGTCGATGAGCTTTTTTACTCGTCGTCTTACGCACGACGCACCGGTGGGTCTCCTAATTTCTAAGTCACCGATCGCCTGAGCATCAACTTACCGCATGTACCAGAAACAACAGAAAACGGAAGTGCGGTACGCCCGTGACCCCACCAATCCACTTTGGCCACGCGACTTGCTTTTAAATGAAAGAAAATGTGGGTTGATTTTAATTTAGAAAATCCGTCCCCGAGGAGGAACGCTTGAAGTCGCCACTTACTTTTGTTGTTATTTTGCGCGGGAAACCGCAAGAACAAAACACCAATGACTCCAAAGATGGAAAAAGCTAATCGCGAAAACTAGATTTCGGGTCCTGGTCGACATCGATCGAAGGTACCTCACACAGGTAGCACCCTCTAGTTCCGAACTCGTCTCTACCAGTGAATCAAGTATGGGAGCATATGGTCACAGATCGATAGTCTCTTAGGCTAAACATACAACTCGATGACCAACCTAATTGGCATCTAACATGCTTAAGAACACCTCAACAAAAGAAAAAAACAAATGGCTGCACTCCATGGTCCTCAGCCAAGCTACCGCAAGGAAAAAGAGTCACACATTTCGAGCATACAACAATCTCTCAAAATTAGATATCAAAAGAAAAGGAAGGCGAGATACCTATACATGGCATCTCAACCACTCATTGATGCTACCACTCAGGAACCATATCTATTCATCCCGAAGAAACAGCTCAACAAAATACTAGATTATTAGTGCTTAACTAATCACCCTTGGACCTGCATAGATCCTGATTCTTAAGAATCCAAAATTGAACCACATTAACCTGAACTAAACCCCATTTCAGACCCTAAACATAGCCCTACACTGATCTAGATCGAATGGGCCGAACTCACAAAGGTCACGAGCTTCAATTAAATTGAAATCGGACGCACTTTACAAAACTCAAAACCGATGATCCGCCCCAACCGCTCATCCGATTGAGAGAGGCTCTCAAAATTTGTCAGAACCTTCCTCAAAGAGTCAGGAATCCAAAAAAACAAATCAAGTAGAAAACCAACTCCGAATGACTAAGAACCGACACAAACGGTGCCAAAGACCCAAACTGCTGTTTCAACAAACTGAATTCAGTGAATCGGATAATCTGGTTTCCCAACTAGTTCAGCTGGTTGAGAGAGGTTGTTATAATTTTTCATAACCTTCCTCAAAGAGTCGGGAATCCAACAAAACAAACGGAGTACAAATCCGACTCCGAATGACCAAGAACCGACACAAACGGCGCCAAAGACCCAAACCATCGCTCTAGCAAACCGGGCCCCATGAACCTGCTGATCTGCTCTCCCAACCAGTCCATCTGCTGGAGAGAGGCTCTGGTCTGCCAGAACCTTCCTCAAAGAGTCAGAACTAAAAACAAACCAAGTAGAAAACCAACTCCGACGAGAGTGAGAATCGACAATAAACTACACCAAAGACCCAACCTGGTCGTTAGCGAACCTACCGACCGATTCCTAACTGGGCTCTAAATGGCTGAGAGAGGTTTCAAAATTTTTCAGAACCTTCCTCAAAGATTCAGAAATCCAAAAAAACAAACCAATTAGAAAACCAACTCTGAATGACTGAGAATTGACACAAACTGCGTCAAGACCTAAACTCAAGAGCCAAGAAATCGAGTTTAAGATCCCACGACTGCTTCCAACTGTTCAGCCATTGAGAGGCTCTGCAATTTGTCAGAACCTTTCCTCAAAAGAGTTAGGAATCTAAAAACAAATCGATTGATTCGCCAGGTGAGTGAGAACCAACCAAAACAAACCGTTGTTCTCTAAAACCGAGACTGCCCAACAGAAACTGTTGAACTGGCTCTCACGTATGAGTGTGAAAACCAGTTCAAATGGTTGAGAAAAAACCTCAAATTTGGTCAGAATGTCCCTTAAAGAATAGAGTGGAGCCAGGGTCTATTTATTACCTCTTCCATAAAACACAGAAAAGAAACCAAGCTAAGATCCGAGCGCAAAATCAAGAACCACTGGCCTGAGTTCTAGTGCGCCTCCCAGCGTCCCTTCCCACTTTGATCTTTCTCTCCTTTATGATCGATTCCCACCCCAGCCTCCTCTCGAGCCTACTCCGGTGTTTTCCACCTTCAAGCTTTGAAAGAGCCCAATCGCCCCTAATCAACTTCCCCATTAACTCCTCCTCATTTCCATGTGAAGCTGAATATCTTAAGTTTTCATTGTTCACCACCAGCATCCACATGGATTCACAAGGGCTGCGTGTAACTTAAGCTAAGGGCCCAAAATGGACCCACATACTGCCCAAGGTCGAGCTAGAGCTTACGGGTCCGAACCATATAGGATTCAGTCTAAAATCACAGAAAACAGCGCCCACACAAGCCGGCCCGACTAACCGGCCGAATCGCAGATGCCAACCAAAAAAACGGCACCATTCCAAGTCCTGATGAGGGAGATATGATCGAAACAAGGAGGAGTGCTCACCAAAATCACCCAAAAACGTTAACAGATATGTATCGTCGATGAAACTACCAACCGATTGTCAAACTATTGACAAAAATTATGAATTTTACCTTAAACCCCGTGGATAAGGAATCCAACAAAATAAAATGTTGAATGATTCTGAGTTCTGACAAGGAGATACGATTGAAACAAGCCTTCAAGTGTCTCGAATTTGACATACTCTTAATAAACTTGATCAGCTAAAACCTCTGTGTGGGGCATTGATTCCTATAGCACGATGCCAATAACTAAAAAAATAAGTCATGATGACAATCTAAAGTGAATTACATACATACCCACGGACTACATTACAAGCCCACCCGAGGCTCTGAGACGCATTCGCCTGCAAGGGCCATAATGAAAGCAGCAGGAGAACGATGGGTGAGTGTGACACCCAAAGGATAAATGCAAGTGATGAGGACAAAATCGAGGGTTTGCTAACGCCTCGCCGCCTCCGATGCCCAAGTCGGACGGAGTTCGAGAGTGAGAATCACCTTTACGTAAAGAATGTCGTACCTTCTTTGGTGACATTCCCTTTTCCTTTATCGAGGAGGGAGGTGGTCTGCTTTTCATGGGAAGTAGATGATTTCCTTTCGAAATGGAAGGGGAAGGTGGCGCTTTGTTCATAAGCAGACTGTTTTCCTTAGATAGCACAAAATTGCTCACATCTTCGCTTTATGAAGCGCTGGATCGCCTCGTGGTGGTTACGTATGTGACCATGGGTGGATATTTGTTCAGTTAAGAGAGGTCACCACTCTTTCTGGGGATAAGAGAGGTCAGATCGCACATTATGTCTCCTATCCTACCGGGGAAGCATGTTCGGGGTCTAGCTTGTAAATGAAGATGATCGGGTCGCTAGACTGGGGCCAATATAATCGTGGATTCACTGGGCCTGTAGACTAGGCCATTATCCCGTGGTTTCAAATCGTTCAGGCTTGTCAAGAAGAGTGCAAAGCAACAAGAAAATGGCTGTGGTGCGCCCACGCCTTCCGATGCTCAAGTCGATTAGGCACTGAGAGTGAAAGAACCCTTTGGTAAAAAGAATGTCGACCTTCTTTATTTAGTTCTTTTTCCTTTATCGAGGAGGAAATGGATGCTTTTCATGGAAGTAGATGATTTCCCTTCGAAACGGCGGGAAGGTGGCGCCACTACGCTGCTATGGATTGTTCTTCCTTTAGATAGCCAAATCGCCTGCACCTTCTCAGCTTCTATGAGTACTCACTACCCTCGTGGTGGTTACTTAGTGTGACTATGGAAGCGGATATTTGCTCGCCAGAGAGGTCACTTGCTGCCTTTCTTAAAATGGTATCCGGCCAAGAGAGGTTGTACACAGGCATTATGTCTCCTGTCCGACTGGGAAAGTATGTTTGGGCCTGACTTGTAAATGAAGATGATCGCTAGTGGATTGGTCATTATATCGTGGTTTTCAATTCGGGGCCCGTAGATCAGCCATGTCCTATGGGGTTTCGTCACGGCCCATTGGCTGAGGGTCCGGGGCACAAATTTCATGGTACCCACACTCCACTACGGTATAATTGAAAGTAAGTCGATACAGAAATGCAAACCTCGTTTCGACTGATTAAAAACTAGAAACTGAACCTCGATCGAGCTTTTCAAAAATTCAAAACTTAACTCGAAAAATAGTCGAGCTACTTGAACTCGACTCGATAAAACTCGAATCAATTAAAAAATTAATAAATAAATATACTCGAAATCAACTCGAGTTCGATTCGATTAAGCCCAAATAAACTTAAACTTAATAAAAAATCTAGGGTTTTTAGAGTTATTTATATAATAAGGGTATAACCATAATTTAATAAATAATAAAATAGTAAAATTATATTAAACTCACTAGCAGTTCAAATTGGGTACTCAGTACCAAACTTGAATCTCCACACAAGTTATTCAAACCTCGAAATCAACTAAATTAAGTCAAAGTCGACTTCGAAAGTATTATTCTACGAATGAAGTTTGAGTAACTCACAAATTGTTCGACTTATTTACACCTCTATCCATAACATACTTTTCCCAAATATTAAACTCGCTAGCGCTCAAATCAAGCAGACAGAAGATCAAACTCGACTTTGACAGTTATTCAAACTCTAAATCATCAATTAAGTCAAAGTCAATTTGAGTATTCTACTAATGAAGTTTCTGAGTAACTCACAAATTGTTCGACTTATTTACACTCTATCCATAACATACTTTTCCCAAATATTATGAAACCGAGTTAAAAAAAGTAAACTCCTTATCATTTTGAAAACCTTCAGAACCCAAAAATAAATCAAAAATGGGTTTTTATCTAAAACAACCTTTATCCGTACATATTGTTTATGAATGAATAAAATTGATTCATATATTTGAATGATTTTTGCTTCAATAAAATAAAATAATAAATACTTAAACATAGAGATTCTGTTAGATAAATTTATTAATTATGTATTAAGCATAATCATATTATAATTTAATTATATAATTAAGCATGTTAAATATGGACTATTTATGGGATGGTTTAATATTAACTAGCTATGAACTCATGGTTCTATCTTCTTCCTTGCTTTGGTAAGTTCTAAAGCTGATAAAGGAGTCAGCCCAACCCATTTTAGGTTAGCCTATTTGGCCTGCGAGTCAAAACAGGTTGGGATAATCTGATCAATTTCTATTCGGGCTAGTTGTTGACTAGCCCAAACCCAACCCATGCGGGTTACGAGCCAAAACCTTAAAAATGCTAAAAAAATTAATTTTATAAATTTACGATTATTCAAATAAAAATAAACAATATACAAATATATAAAAATAATTAATATATAAAATAATTAAGTTGAAACAATAAATAATGCTAGAACACTATTATAACCAAAAGTAATTAAACTACCAAGTTAAATAGTACCAAACAATAGCAACAACTTATCAACATATATAAAAACAACTTCAAAGCATCAAATGAAATCTCATATTCTCAATCTTCATCTTCATCCTCATTATATCCAATAACATGATTCTACATTATAAATATGTATCCTCGATGGTGGCTGAGTTATCATAACCTATTAATTAATTTAGAATGCTAACAACATAAATTTCATTTATAAGCAATAAAAATATTTTTCCAAAATACATCTCAACCGTATAATAATGAAATATCATATTTGTTTCTTGAAAATATGTCTACTAAACGATATAATCATATTAGGAAAGAAACTAGTATATAATTTTTATTAATTATTTTAAAAATAACATTATTTGTTATTAACACTAGTTTAAGTAATAAAATTATTTAAAATATACTGATAATTTAGTTATTAAATTTAATTTAATTTATAAACTAGTACAACTTCATTTTTATAAAAAAAAAAACATATATGATTGAATAAAATTTAAAGGATAAATAAAAAAATGAAATTATAAATATTTAAAATAGGATTAATGAGATAAATAAAAATATATTAATATTAAATCTGTAATTTATTTAATTCTACCATACAATATTTTTTTAAATATTAAATTATCATATAAATTATATTAAAAATATACATTTAGAATTAAAATTAAAATAGTTAAAACAACAAAGTTTAATATATTAATCATATATTATATTATATTAATCATTTTTAAAACCAATGTGCTATAAAAGAGAGCAAAAATATCAAATTTCATAGATAAATCTTTAAAAATCTCAATTAGTTAAAAAAATTAAATAAAAATTCTGATCAATCGGCCAACTCCAAGCCAAACTCATATGGCCATGCACAAATCCGGGTCGGGCCAAATTGGTCGATTTTATTCTACTTTAAATTTTACAACCTTAACCTCCAAAATTAAAGCTAAAAATTGTCACCTAATAAAACTCATTAGACTCAAATCCAATTATGTTATCAGATTTATATATATAAGGAAATAGAGTATTAAAAGATGTTTTGTAAAACACACTTGGGAAGAAGGAAAGAGTCATCTTCAACTCTAACTTTTCTTTGATCCTATTCCTTACAGATTTTGGAGATAAATGACAATCAATAATCCTGGACTCATGTCAAGTATGTTTTTCTATACACTGTGATTGATATGCTTCATTATTTCAATAAAGTTTTAATTTTTAATATATCTATTGTGTCATTTGATTATTGAATAATTGTTTTTTTATCAATAAATGCTTTAATTTATACAAATAATTTAATAATTCTGGTATTAGAACAACTTTAGCTGATATCAAGCTGTCGATTTTTTTTTTTCGTTTTGATTTTCCTAGGTGTTGTTCGCATTGGGAAAAACTCAAAAAAGTTGTCAATGTATTTTTTTCCTGATTTTCTAGATTTTTGTTCAGATTCGTTGTCGAGCAGATGTAGATGTTTTTATTTTTATTTTTGGGTGAAACCATTTTCGACAATTGTGCCCTAGCCTTTAAAATCATTTTTTTTTTTTTTTTGAAGCATAGCAAGGATTAGAGTCGATCACTTATGGGATATTGCCGATTTCTTCAATTGCATGATGGGTGTTGCTTATAGGTTCCTCCAAACCAGTACTTTGATTGAAGAATTTTAGATCGAAATAGTATTTTTAGGGAAAAAAATGACGAATTTAATTTTTAATCAAACTAATACCCAAAATAATGTGTTTGGACCAGGTAGGATTAGAAGATAGCAAATGCCGCTATCTATAATAGCCGCATTTGTCCCAAACACATTACTTTGGACATTAATTTAGGTTCTAAACTAATTTTGTAATTTTTTTCTTCAAATGAAATATTTCAATATAAAACTCTTGATTGAATTGGTTTTGGTTTGAAAATTTCGTGAATTGGATTGGATTCCGGACACGACATAGTTGTGTTGAAATCCGAGCCAATTTTGCCTGCAATTATGGTGGTCCCTTTACTTCACCATGTGCCTTCAATTATACATTCTACCATGAGTTAATGACCTAAAAATCGTTGTCCACTATGTTTCCATAATAATAATAAATAAAAAATGGAAATTGAGGATCATTATTCTGTGTTCTAAGCCTTGGGTGTTATCCGTTTCATTGCACTTTGCTCCTTCAAAACAAGTGTACTTATTTTTTCTTCAATTTTTATGGCCTTGTAATAATAATGCTACATCAAGCATCAAATTTAATTTTGGCACAAAATTGAATTTTTACCAAATTTTACAATCTTTTCACTAGTTTTTTTTTTCATATATATATATATATATATATACTACTTTAGTAATTTTGAGAAATATTGAATGCTAATGAACTTGTATCTCGTGAGTCTGAGTATGCCAGATATTTTTTTTGGAGTTGATGTTGTAACTGTAATTTCTCTCATCTTGCGCATCAATTTTGCTAAGATCCATATAAATAGTGAAGTTTTCGTATCGATGATTTTATTATTTTGTAGGATGTTTAGTTTGGTGAAGAAATTTCACTAAGTGTTATGAACCGCATAATTTTACCATTTACTCCAGAAGAAATTGATGCATTTGCTGTGATGATTTTGCTAATTGCTCTTACTGGGTGGTAATGAAGTTTTTTCAGATTTTATGTGATTTTAACATTTAAATGGATTCACTTTCAGAAGCTGTAAGACGAAGGATGGAGCAATTTCCATATCTTGTTTCATATGTATTTTTGACATTGTTAATTTCTGTTTATTCTTAGCTTTGCTTTCTCGCCTCTCGTTATCACAAAACTTAATGAGACTAATTTACAAGCAATGGATTGAAATATTCATGATGAATTTGATAATTACAGGAAATCAAATTGGCATTGAAAGTTAAAGTTTCTCCAAAACCCACTACTGAGAGTTCTACAAATGAGAAAAAATTATATGAGGACTAGGAGTATTCCAATAGTTGTTGTTTAATGATCATGGAGAATCATATGGAGAACTCTATTTATGCAAGCATACCCAAGATTGAGAATGACAAAGAGTTCTTGGATGTTATTAATGTGAAAATATACAAAGTTTTCAAAATGAGAAAAATGAGCTATCTGATAATCATTTGGTGAATGTTTGTTTTGAATCCGATGTCATTGATGTGTCATCTGATACTTGGTGGTTAGATAGTGATGCTACCATTCACGCTTGCAATTCTATGCATAAGAAGATGCAAATTCAACTAGCCTGGCGTACGTACATGAGAGACGATACAAAGAAATTTAATCGATTTTCTATGAGTTGTTAGATTGCAATTTAATACATGAAATTTTTGAATTGTGAAGATGTGGCGCATATACCTCGATTAGAGAAATTCTGATATCAATACCTATTTTGATAAACATTGATATAGTTTTCTTTCAACAAGAAAAGTTAAATTGTACCGAGATTCTTTATCGAATGCAAATGGAATACTTCAGTGGAGTCTTTACATATTAGAGTGCTATCTTCTTTGCCTTCTCGTTTCTACTACCCTTATCAAGCACATTGTTATGAAGGACCAAACATTTGAGATTGAATGAAAAGTCTTCTATTCTTTCGCAAAAGTGTGGTCATATTTCTAGACAAAGAATGGAAATATTAATTAAGGATGGATTCTTCAAGATGTTGATTTCTCATATTTTGATACATGTGTAGATTGCATCAAGGGTAAATTGACCGCTAAGATTAGGAATATCAAGGTCGATAGATGCAATTCAGTTGCTGGGGTTAGCTATAGATATTTAGGATTATTCACCCTCTTTTGCAATGGGTGGTTAGAAATATTTCATCACGTTCATTAATGATTATTCCTTATATGGTTTTGTCGAGCTCCTTCATGAGAATTCTCAATCTTTGGAGGCTTTCAAAGCTTTCAAAGAAAAGGTTGAGCTCCAACAAGGGAAGAAGATCAAAGTGGTTCATTCTAATAGAGGTGGTGAGTATTATGGTAGATAGGATGAGACAAGACGTTGCACTCACTATCTAAAGTACTTCAGAATGTGGGCATTGATGCTCGCGATAATGTTTCGTACCTCAATAATGGGATTATATGTCGTATTTTTAATTTTATGGATTAGTATTAATCAATTATTAAGATTTGTTTATTGGATTATTAAATATCACTATGTAATATTAATACGTGAATCGACCAATTATTATTATAATTCACCAATTAATACGTAACTGACGTATTGATTCTTGACCAATTAATATGTAACCGACGTATTTACGTGAATCGACGTATTGATAGTCTAAGTGACGGTCGACTATCCACTTAGTACCTATTTACGAGAGCACCCCACTCTATCCGATACGAGCCTCTCCACTTCCCCATCCAAAGGAGGATTATGTTTGTTTGGCATATCGATGTGAGAGCAGTCATCTTCTCTCTTCTCTTCGCCAACGTTAGCCACTGGAGAAACTATGGATCCTACTTAAAGCCATGTGCACACGTTTTGAGTCCCACTCGTATATGTGTGTACGAACATGCTATATTGCGATCTACATAAGTTTTTTTCCAACAATTGGTATCGTGAGTCGAATCGTATAATCTAATTATGGTTGTTCATCCGTGATGAACCCTAATAATTTGTGCTGATTGATTTACTGCTTTTTGCTACCTCACTTTAGGTTTTGTTAATCTCAAATATGAGTTTCCTATTTTCGATGTTCCGAATCAAAAGGTTTGTGATTATATTGTCCGAAACCTTACTTTGGACATGGCCGAAACCTCGCTATTTTCCTTTGATCTACACATTTCGATCGTAGCTTGATGCCCATGGTATTCAGATTGTGATGTTAATCTTTCATGTTCTTGTTATGATTCGAATGATTGATTTACTGTAATTTGTGTTTCGGGATGATGTCTAAGCTTTTTTGATTCAGATTCACACTTAGATCTGTGAATTTAAGGCCACGTTTGGTTCCATATTGCAGAATAATAATTTGTTGAATAATGGGAAAATATTAAATGATACCAAAGACCAATTTGCTCGCTTTCCGGGCAGGAATCAATTCATTTTTCCTCGAACCACCCTTGCAGATTTTCATTTTGTAATCGATTTATAATTTTGAAAAAATTTCACCAAGCACGCTTATGTCGCTTTTGAATATATGATTCTCTAAATTAGAAATGTTTCGCAATCTTGGCCATATCTTATGATGGAACTCGCTTGCGGATCTTGCTCTATCGTGGAGCATAATTATGCAAAAACATTGTAGAAATTAAATAATTTAAATTCTTTTAGAATTTTAATGTTGAATTCATATGAATGTTTGCACTAAAAATACCTATACCTATCGGCATGTTGTTATTAAGGTAATTTGTTACACGCAAAGGTACTATTTGTTCTAAACTATGTCAAATTATGTTTCGAAAGTAATCTCTATCTGTATTAGGGAATTTTGGTGACATGAGATCATGTACATTGTATACTTATATTTCTTTTATTGTGATTCGCGATCTTTGTGCGTGATCATGATAAATAAGAAATATGTTTAATAGGCATGTTCGGTCAGCATTTAAGGAATCATTTATTTGCGACCGCATGGCAATACATGCTACATGCATATTAAATGTTTCCTCTACTGTAAGCAAATTTATCGCTTGCGTAACTCGATTTCCGGTCAAAACTCCGACGGGTTCACCATGAGGATTGGAAAGTATGTCGATGATATACCTGGTTAGTATTGTGTTAAACTTTTTGAATGGGACAAAACAAAGCCGACACTTATTCGATATGAAAGACCCGTGATGCTTTTGTCCTAAAGATCCGTGATTCATCGTGATAGGTCTAAAGGCATTCTTGATTGTCTCAAAGAGGATATATTGAAAAGTCCTCAAACGGTTTAACATGCATTCTGCTCCTCGCGTCGCACCATTCAAAAGGGTGATGTTTTCTCCAAATCTCAATGTCCTCAGGATGAAAAGGAGAGAGCTGAAATGGAAAAGGTCCCATATGCTTCATCTCTCGGCAGCCTGATGTATGCTCAAGTTTGTACTGCTCATATTGCTTTCATTGCTAATGCTTTAGGAGATACTGAGTAATCCGGGTTTGAATCATCGAAAGCCAAAAGGTCAGCAGGTACTCAGAAGGGGTACCAAGGACTATATGTCGACCTATAAAAGGTCCTCGGGTCAACCCAGGTCACCGCTATTCTCTGACTGATTACAGTTGCCTAGATGACGTAAAGTCTACTTCGTTTTATTTTTATGATGGCAAAAGAGGAGCCTTTTCCTGGAAAATGTTAAACAAACACTTGGCGTCATTTCAACTATGGGTAGCTGGAGTACGTCACTGACAGAGGCTACTTATCAAGCCATGTGGCTATAGAAAATTGATTTTGGCTTTCATATTGTCGAGCATATCCAAGCCACTTGTTATATATTGTGACAATACAATAAGCATACATCAAACAACAAAGAGTGCTACTCTGGCCAAAGCGCTTGATATAAAATACTCAAGCCATAGGAGAGAGTTCTGAATTTCATACTCGACCGGTCATACCGCTACAGACATATAAGTTACAGATCCACTAACCAAAGATCGTTTACTCTATAGGAGTTTATCAACGCTCATGTAACCTCATATGAGTTTGGTTAAGTCTTTTGATATTTCTGGGTTAGTGGGAGTCCGAATTTATGCATTTATTTCCGCTTTTGTAATTGCTCGAGGTATGTATTGAATTATATGTCAATAATATCATCATATTCCGACAAAGATCATTGAGACAAGCTTGACCATTTGTTCGAGAAATGCATATTTTGTTTTATTCTCATGCGCTTCTCTATTCATAATCTCTTTACGAAATATGAGCTTGCTGATGTGTATGACATTTTTTTTCCCTATCTGATAAGATAAGCTTGGTGACGTTGAAGGCTTTATATATTTTATTATTGGTTGTTATGTGCTTTGGTCATACTCGATATTTTATCATAGTTATAATAATCCTTATTCCTAATAATCGACTAATGATATCCGCTGAGAATGTTGTATTTTTAATTTTATGGATTAGTATTAATCAATTATTAAGATTTGTTTATTGATTATTAAATATCAATTATGTAATATTAATACGTAATCGACCAATTATTACGTAATCGACTAATTAATACGTGAATTAACGTGATTGATGCACTCGACCAATTAATACGTAATCGACGTATTTATCACGTAATCGACTATCGATAGCCTACGACGGGTCGACTATCCATGCAGTACCTATTTATGAGAGGTCCCTAATTTCATTTGATATTTAGCCTCCATCTCCCTATCCAAGGAGATTATGTTTGTTTACATAATGATGTGAGATAAATATCTTCTCTTAGTTTTCAATGAATACTACTTCGGAGAAACTATGGATCCTACTTGCCGTGCACACGTTGGAATGTCCCACTGGGATATGTGTGTATGAACATGCTATATCACAGATTCATGTTTTTTCCAACATTATAGAGATGAGGAATCGCACGCTTCTTAATATGGTGCGATGTATGCTTGTTAATTCCTCACTACCTGAGTTATTATGGGGGGGAAGCTTTAAAAACTGTAGCTTATAAGTTTAATCAGTGGCTTAATAAGTTTGGTCTAAACTCCATATGAAGCATGGTCATGGTTAGTTCAGTCTTCGCCATTTCATGTTTAGGGCTGCAAGGTGGAAGTGAGACCGTATAACCCGTAATCCAAGAACTTGATCTAAAGACTACCAAGGTACTTTTTATTGGTTATTAAAGTGGGATCAGAGGTTTCTGTGCCTTATTGGTTCGCCACACACTACCAAAATGATAAAGTCAGATCAAGCTATCAAATTTGAGGATGATACTAGTACAAGCCAAGGGCCAAGAGAAATTATGTTCAAAGAACACCCGCTTATTCTGTGTTTGGCTGATTCCGCCTCTAATAATTCAGCCCTATTGTTCACCAAAGATCCAATAGCCACTCTTGATAATGAACCAATTGAGGAAATAATTAAGAAGCCTCAAATGTAGTCATGGATATACCCCTTAAGGGAGGCTAGAGGGCGCAGAGGCTCGCAATTTCAAATTACTACATTGTTTACTTACAAGAGCATGAGTATGATGTGAGTGATGTATCAGATCCGACTGTCTACAAAGAAGCCATTTTTAGTCTTCAATCCAACTTCTGGATTGATGCAATGAAAGATGAGATGACTTCTATGTCATAGAATAAAGTGTGGAGCTTAGTAGAGTTGCTAAATGGTTGTAGACTTATTGGGTGCAAATGGGTGTTTAAGACCAAACACGATGCCAAGGGAAAGGTAGAGATATATAAAGCAAGATTAATGGCTAAGAGTTACACCAATGAGAAGGCATGATTTCATGAAACTTTTCCCTTGTCTACTAAAGACTCTACGCATTATTATGGCTATAATGCGCTCATTTTGGATTCGAGTCGATCGATGGATGTGAGGACAACCTTCGATCGAGACTTCTAGTCGAGGATGTTTACATGTCTTAACCTATTGGTTTTGAGGAAGTTGGTAAGGAACACATGGTGTGTAAACTTCAAAGTAATCAATGGTCTAAAGCAAGCTTCTAGGTAGTGATATCTCGTTGATAGTTAATACCACCAGTACATGAGAACATCGTCGATCAAATAATGCATAAGTAAATGAAGGTCAATGGGAGAAAAAATACATATTCTTAGTTTTATATGTTGGATGATACTTTGCTAATAGCCAATGAAATTGACTTATCGTTGAGATTAAGGCTATTTAGCCATTTTTACATAAAGATCTTAGGGAAGCATTTTATGTTTTGTGCATACACATACTTTGCAATAGATCTAGAGGCATTCTGAGACTGTCTTAATAGACTTATATCGAGCGCATTTTGAAAAGGTTCAATGTATAATCATGTTCTTCTGTTAAGGCGCCAATTGTAAAGGGTGATAGATTTTCCAAAGGTCAATGTCCTCATAATGATATTGAGAGATCGATGAAAGCAAGCCTGCTCTTTAGCATGACACTGATGTATGTCTGGCATGCACCACGCCCGACATTGCTTTCTTTTGTCAGAGGTGTGTTAGCGTGCATTTAAGTGATCCTTGTCAAAGCCACTAACAAGCAAATTAAGTAAGTTTTAAGGTATCTTTCAGTACTAAGGATCTCATGTCGACATATCTGTATCGACATTTGCATGTCACGCCCTACCCCGCCCTCGGGCGGCAGAGGGGGCGCGGCACGGACTAGGACTCTTTAACCTGTTTTCGGACATTGGTGGGCCCATTTCATATATATATCCATAAGAAAATAAATCTTCTTGTACTACTACCATAGTGGTGTTTAACTGTCCTGAACATATTCCTAAGTCTCATTTACTTGTACATAACAAATTCCATTATTACAAAACTTGTACATTTAGAGTTACAAAACAGAGTCAAAGACCTACATCAAGTGGTCTCCTACTATTGTGTCGCTCCCGGGTTGATGCTTTAATGTCACTTCTGATGTCCTCTTCGGGGCATTCCACATGATAACACCGTGCTGCTTATAAATTAATGCAGAAAATGATATCAGCTGATGGACTACTAGGAGTGGTCCACAATTACATGATACATATAACATAAGGCATAAGGTCTGAGTTTTCATATACATAATTTTTTATTACTTTAATTTCATATATCTCCCATAGGAGTTCGTAACAAAGACCTTGTATAGAAGGCAAATTTAACAAAACTAATTTCTTATGCTTTCTTATTGTTCATTACTCAAATTTATCATTTAAATGTTTGCATATGTCATATTATTCGTATAGACAATATATAAGTATTTGCTCGTGATAGGCCAAGAATAAAGAATGATAGGATGAAGACAATAAAGACCAAGGTACGACATACAAGACGAATGTAAACGCGGTTCGCTTCATCGCACAAGGTCGCGAACACTAAAGCAGAGTGCCAAGCACCGATAAGACGCGCCCGCCCACATAATAGAAGCGTCGAGAACTACCGTGGAGTGCCGGCGACCGATCGATACGCTACCGCTCTATGTAATGTATGTCATAAAGACTAGCAAGAGTGCCGGCACTTATCGTGAGACATGCCCGCCCACGTAACGGCGTCGTGAGCACTAGCAGGAGTGTCGCTAATCAACAAAGGCGCCTATTCATTCTCTATTCGACTTGCTGTGCATACAATCATATGTCTTAATGGATCTTGTTATATTGTTCTTAAACACATTAGCGTGATGAGGGCAAGAAACCATGCTCGCTTCAACGACAAGATCCGCCATAGCGGGGCTTGCTGCCTTCATTGCCAGGAGGCAGGCGAACAGTTTTTCGTGTAGCTTTGTAATGGGTCGAACCCGCCTGGCAGATTCCGGTTATTCATGATATTGCACACGACCTGAAGCGAGAATCAACGACTGATATGCAATCTTCAGGCGAGTGTTCACTATCGCTCTAGTTAATCAAAGGGAACTTAGCTGTGTTCACGGAATAGAGATCCTAAGTTTCATTTCGTGCCGTAGCAATTAATTTCAAAGGTGGTGTTGCGGATGCAGAATGGTCGATTTTTTGCCGTTTCATCCAGGGTTTCCAATCAAATCAAGTCACAATCAATCAGCAATCGTGAACTCATCTTGAGACTGAATCAATCACTTAGGATTTTTTCCCCATTGACCGACAAAGAAAGATTTTATGGTAATTCCATACAAAAATTCCAAACATCACATAAGAAATTTCCAAACAATCCCATACAATATTAAGTGCTCTAAACCTCGGATTTTCTTCTTCTTTCTTCTTCTTTTTTCTCCTTTCCTCCTCGCTTTGAACAATTGGGAGCCAAAATGGGCTTATCCTTCCTCAATCAAGAACTTAGCCAAGAGAGAAAGATCTCTTCTCATAAGACCATGCTCGTCTTATCCTTATTCCGAGTCAAATGTATATTTTTTGCCTTATTCGTCCTTCATTTTCATTTCATTTGCAAATCAATCATTCAATTTCTAAATTAGCATATAATCTTCTTTAATGTTATGACCTTTTGGGTCCTTAATGTCAAATTCACAATTTACCCTAGCATCAAATTTCGAAAAACAATTTACTTATATTATACCCTAAACATGTAAATAAAACTACTAGGTATAATTTGGGGTGTTACACTTGGAGGTGGTTGTTTCTAGTGATTCCGATTATGTAGGCTATGCGGATGATAAGAAGTACACCCGGTTATATCTTTATGATGGCTAAATGAGTTGTTTTCAGGAAAAGTGTCATAGACACTTACAAGCAACTTCTCTTCTACTATGTGTGTAGAGTATGTAGCTTGTTATGGAGCTACTTGTCATGCAATATGGTTGTGAAACTTCATTTCAGATTTAGGGTCGTTCACTCTATTTCTAGACCGTTGAAAATGTTCTGTGAATATCCCGCAACTGTATCTTTCTATAAGAACACTAGGAGCACTTTTCGCTCCAAGCACATTGATGTGAAGTTCTTTTTTGTTAAAGAGAAAGTTGTAGAGTCCATCATTTCAGTTGAGCACACCTACAACTAGCATGTTGGTAGACCCTCTAATTAAAGACTTACCTATTTTGCGGTGTTTCAAGAACATCACCCATATGGGATTGTTAGGAGCCTAGACTCTTTTGTTTTAGTGGGAGTTTTTCATTTTCATGTATTTTGTAAGGAAAATTTGCGCATTTTCGTTATTACATGCAATATTTTGACATTTTTCTATTATCTTGTGATTTTGTGTCATTCGGGGACTGTGATGAATGACATAGTTATGTTTTTCTTTCATTAAATTAATATTTTGCCACATTGTAATGCTTCTTGATTAGTAGAGCCTAATTATGTATGATTTATGCATCCCTTCCTGGTATTAATTGTATATGATTGGTTATGGCTATGTAAATTCGAGGAAACATTTGAGTTATGATTTTGATTAAGTAAATACCGACATGTAATGACATGCATCCTAAGTGTGTTAATTGTATATGATTGGTTATGGCTATGTAAATCTTTTGTGAAAGCATTTGAGTTATGATTATGTCATCCAAATGGAAGAATGTTAGATTAATTTATTAATTATAAACAAATCATAATCATATTACAATTTACTGTACTGTGCATGTTAATTATGGGTAATTGATGGAATGGTTTAATATTAACCATCTACGGGCTCATGGTTCTATCTTCTCCTTTTACTTTGGTAAGTCCATCGGGATCAAAACCTAATTTCTTTTGTTATATATATATATATATATATATATATATATATATATATATATATATATATATATATATATATATATATATGCTAAATAAAACTCTAGAATTTGATAAGGGTTTTGTATTAACACGCTTAGAGAAGGAAAGAGCACTCTAACCCTAACTTTTCTCTCTAATCTCATTCCTTGCGCATTTTGGATAATGAGCCAATAATCTCTGACACCCATGGCGTGGTGGGTTTTCCATACACTATGATTTATATGCTTCAATGTTTCAATAAAGTTTCACTTAATGCATTTATTAGGGGTCCTTTGACGCTGACTCAACTGCTTTCTGGACTATTTAATTTTTTCTTTTTATACAAATAATTTGTAAGATTCTAGAAACAGAACTTAGAATGTAATGTCTCATATCACAAAGAGTGAAATGTGGGAAGGTCTATATATATGGGAATCATAACTTCTTAAATTAATTTTTACTCTGAAACTTTTTCTTATATGTAGGCTCAATAGAGAAGCAAAATCTTGACTAGATAGTGGGAGTTTGTGAGCCCAAATCAAGACAATGGGCCCTAAGGGGATGGATTGTAAAGGTTCGCCATGTCAGAACTAAGCCCATATAAGCAAACTAGAGTTTTAATTGCTGGATTCATTGAAACTTATATGGCTAATTATAGGCCCAAGTATGTAAGGGATTCAATGGTGTCCACTAAAACCCTATTATAAATATAACAAAGATATTTAGGTTTAGGCATTGCATCAATTTAGAGGGAAAGAAATGAATTTGTTACATGTGAAACCCCGAGAAAATCTAAATTATGAAAAGGGCAAAAGGTATTTCCTGTCCAAATCCTGAATTTTTCAGATCTCGATGATGAAATGACTCATCGCTGAATTGGCCTCACGAATTCATTTATCAATTTCGCCAATTCAAAAGATTGTGGCCACTCTGGGATGTCATAAGAACGAAGCGAAGGCGTGACACTTGGCGCATTTCGAGTGGCTCACAGTGTGCCACGTGTCAGGTGCATAATGAGTCAACTTGAGCTCAAGAGTGGGGCCCACATGGACATGTGGCACTTCCTAATTTGAGAAAATCTCAAAGTAGATGGATAAAGTGGATATGAAATCCAATGAGCAATCGAGAAATGACAGCGGCAAGCCAGGCAGGGTCTTCTCCTACTCCGGTTATTTTCGGTTTTAAGAGCCTTGTAAATGTTTGGAGTGCCGAGTCGTGAATGGCCGTTTACTTATCCCTAAAATCCCGAGATGACTGCTGGAAAATCGGGAACTCGTCTCGATACCATGTGACCGCTTCAGGTGGCTTCAGGTTGTGCTCAGGTGTTTCGCTTTCGATGCTAACATGCAAATCAGATTGCGTATGAGGCCGGTGTTATGATTCTCTGCTCACAAAAATGGAACCGGCTTATGGGAGAGGGGCTGCTCACGACAGCCCACTACTGCTTAGGACTATTAAAAACAAATTCCTTTCTATTTCAGATGATTTGACCAAAAATGTCCATGTGTTATTTGCATGAAATGGCTTGAAATGTGTATTGGGAAAATGAGACGTTAATGCATGCTAATTGATGTGTTAACATGGATGCTTGAATTATATCAAATATGAATCAGTGGAGAGCCATCGAATTAAATTGATTGTTAAATTGGCCTATGAGAGCTAATTTTGATGTTATTGATATGAATAAATGACAAGTGATTAGTATGTATTTGTTAATATACGCATGATCGGGATATATTGGGCATGAATTGTTTGAAATGGCATAATGCATTTATATGCAATCAGGGCAACCTAGATCAATAGGTGTGAGTGTACGACATGAAAGAAAAAATGAAAAGGGTCAGGAAAGGAATTTCAAGGAAGATTTTCTCCGAAGAATCGCTTTGAGAGTTGTCCAACAAGCCTCATCTCAGAGGTCGACCTTACGAATGCTTCTTGAAAATTACCCAACAATTCACTTCGGAGGGTTATCCAATAGATTTTATTGAAACTCTCAGTAGTGATGTTTTCGAGAACAAAACCTTTGTTTTGAAAACGTTTTTCTCACATTCGCTTGGGTGCACGCGAGGAGTCATGAGGGCTCGAGAAGTGAAGGTGAGTCACATCCTCATCCATATCATGTAGACATTCGGCAGATCTTGTATTTGCTTGAATGTGCTCAGGTTGAATCATTGCATGTGCACTTAAAGCGGGAGTAACTCCATGCAGGATAATTCCACCATCGAGCACAAGCCACCCCGGCTGGCGAACATTATTTCAAGTACAAGGAGTGTTCGAAGACAAGATTATTAGAGTCACTTCAGAAGAAAGCCGACTGTGGTTTTGTTATGAAAGTTGTAAACATGTGTATTATAATTCTAAATTTTAATATAAGTGCTCTCAAGGCAGAGTGATGTAATAACTCTCCGAACTATTGCAATATAGTTGTCATTTTGGTGAGTATTATTACGGGCCCATGGCCATTTTTACTGCGGTGGTATGAGTCTCATGACATGAGAAATGTGTTTTCCGCTTGTTGTCAACGATCCCTGATTTGGGGCGCCACATTACATTTGGCATTACTGGATGAACAATCTATACTGGCTATTGATTGTGTTGTGATTCAAGTTGATAACGTGAAAAATCATTGAAAAGAAAAAACCTAGTATCGATTAAACTAGTTATGACACTTAAGGCTCAAGATAAATTTGAAAAAGAATAAAAGACTAGTGAGTCAGGTCATTAGTCTTTTCAACTCCAGAGCAACTACCACTAAATCGCACTATATTCATGTAAAATGACCAAGAGATCCTTTTTTACTCCAAAGGAGTTGAGTCGAGGATGTTTCGGATTCGATACACTGATATGTAAAAGGCCATCGAAAGTGTCCATGCAAGAGGTAATTATGAGCATTTCATCATTTTCTTCTTTCTTCTTTTCTTGATGACTACCTGCTATGGATATGTGTACCTAATGAAGAAGAAATTTGAGGCCTTGGATAAATTCAAGGAATTTAAGGCTGAGTCAGAAAAACAATTAGAGAGACACATTAAATCACTTCGTTCTAATAGAGGTGGTGAGTACATGCATATTGAATTTGTTTATTTCCTCAAGGAGAATGAGATTTTATCTCATTTTAGTGTTCTAGGAACTCCACAACAAAAATGAGTGGCGAAAAGAAGAAATCGAACTCTATTAGACATTGTAAGGCCAATTATGAGTCTTTCCACGTAGTGGGAGGGTCATTAGACCACCTGTTAAGCTCACATTGATCGGAGAATCATCTTTGACAATCTTAGAGTCACATGAGGATGATCCTATAGGTTACTACGTAGCAATTAATGATAAGGATTTCGGTTTTTGGAAAGAGGCTATGAAATCAGAATTAGAATCCATGTATTCTAATAATGTGTGGACTCTTGTGGATTTACTCCCAAGGTAAAACCTATCAAGTTGTAAATGAGTGTACAAGAGAAAGAAAGGAGTAGATAGAAAAGTTTGGAGACTTATAAAGTCAACAGCAAAAGATTATAGTAAAATCGTGCTTTGATTATGAGAACTTTTCACCAAAGGGCCATGATCAAGTCCATTATAAGACTTCTATCCATCAGAGCATATTATTATGAAATATGGCAATGGATGTCAAGACAAATTCTTCCTTAATGGCTATCTTGAAGAGAACATCTATATGATGTAACCGCATGGTTTCATAATCGGCTAGTAAAAACACATGGTATGCAGTTGCCTAAGTCCATATACGACTTAAGCAAGCACGAGAGCATGAACAAATGTTTTGATCAAATGAATAAGAACCTTATGTATATAGAAAGTCAGTAGGATGATATAGTATTTTCCCCGATTTTATATGTGACTTACATTTTGTCGACATTGGAAAATGAATTTGAGATGTTGTTAAAGGTAAAGATCTAGTTAGCTACTCACTTCCAAATGAAGGATTTGGAAGAGGCGTAATATGTTCTATGAATTATGATAATACGAGATAGAAAGAATAAGATTATTGCATTTTCTCAAGAATATTATATAGATAGTATATTGTCTAAGTACAACATGCAAGATTGCAAAAAAGGATTTACACCTTTTAGATATGAAAACCACCTTTTCTCGTGGACTAGTGTCCTAAGACAATCAAGAGAAAGAATACATGAAGACAAGATCATATGCTTCAATAGTCAGTCGTCTTATGTATGTGATATTATGTACTAGACCAAATATATGTTATTCAGTTGGAATAGTGAGTAGGTATCGGTCTAATCCATCTAGGGAACATTGGACCGTTGTGAAGCATACACTCAAGTACCTAAGGAGAACGAGATTATATGTTACTTATCATGAAGACGTAGTTACCCCTATATGATATACTAATTTCCTCGACTCTCAAATGATGCAGATTTGAGGAAATCCACCCCTCTAGATATGTTTGCTAATAAGAGGAGCAATTGTTAGTCGAGGAGACATAATGATGCTTGCTTGATTCCCAATATGTAAGCCGAATATGTGCATCAAAGGCAAATTTATGAAGTAATATGTCTTAGAAATTCTTATGGAATTGTGAGTCATAACTAAGGTTGTTGATCTTATGATTCAGATATGATAACATCGGGTAATTTGCTCAAGCCAAATAACCAAGGAATCACAAGAAAGGCAAGCACATCGAAGGGAAGTATCACCTAGTTCGAGAGATTGTGCAGAGATGAGACATTATAGTAGAAAATATTGCATATGAGGATAATCTAGCAAATCCTTTTACTAAAGTGTTTGACTCTCATGTATACAACATAGGTCTCAGATGTACTCTCTAGTTTTTGAGTTTCATAGTTTATAATGTAATTAGTTTGCATTAATAAAATTGATGTTTCATTTACTTCATATTATTATGTTCATTTAGGCCTAGTTCAAGCACATTGTACATGTCTGGGTGTGTGTGGATGCATGTGAGGACACATATATACGGGTTCAGGTTTCGAGGTCGTTCACAACGACTCGGCCATGGATGTCAAGTAATCCACAAGTAGTCGTGGTATGATATCTCGGGCCATTTATTAGGAGTAGTTTTGTCATAGCTACTAGAGTGGGTCTCTGTGGATATCATACCAGTATGTACTTGCACCCATTGAACGGGACTTAGAATCTAAATCGTCATATACTATCTGGACTCGCTTTGCCCTTAACTACTATCTCACACGGGCTCCTTAACCTTGAAGGTCACTGGAGAGCTGAGGGAGTAGGCTGTCATTTTAAGGTGCTCCTTAGACCATCTATTAGTGATAATCACTTAGAGTGATCTCTCGATGGCTTGCTCCAGCTCATAGAATCTTGCTTGACTAGACATGGGAACTATAATGGCCTCTAATTATAGGGCAAATATACAACCTAAGGTAACTTAAAAGGTGATTGATCGTAGCTGTACCTGGCTAGGGCGGCCCCACTTGAGTTTGGGGCAAACTTACAATCATGATCAAGTCCAAGGGTAAGGTTGTATCCTTAAGGTAAAATGGTAATTTCGATATTTTATAGTATAATGTTTGAAATTACGAGTATCGATTCATGGGGAGGTGGTGTGAGTGATTAGTAGGCCTTGGTAATCTTCCACAATGATTTGGAGTGAGAAGTTTTTGATTTTGGAGTGTAGTTGGTCTACTATAATGGTCTGATTGACCAATTATGGAATTATGTTTGATTAATTCCATGGGAGCCAAAATTGGAAAGTACCATAAGTCCCCAGTAAAACCCATTTGTAAGTACGTTGTTGTGAGCAATGATAATCCATGAGCCTGCTTTATGTAGGGCTAGGGGTGGATCTAATAAGTTAGAACTAAGTCTTATAAGCAAACTAGAGTTTTAATTAAGTCAGAAGATTAACTTATATGGGCTAATTCATAGTTCAAGTATGCAGTGGATTCAATGGCCCACTAAACCATATTATAAATATAACATTATATTTTGGTTTGGGGTAATATGACTAATTTCGTAGGGAAAGATAAATTTCTCCGTGTCCCGCATCTAAAAGCAAAAGGGTGTCGATTGCTCTTAAAGCCCACATCAGGTGGTTAAGACCTCAGAACTGCTTATTGCCTAGAAGATTCACGAATCAATTCCATTCCGGTTAGTATATATTTTATCTATTGCTTATATTGCATATGAATCATAGATTTATGGAGGGATGTCCTAGGAATCCAAATCACATTGCCCCGAGAGTGAAAGGTGGAGGTCTATATATGAAGGACTTAAACTCAACACCGTTGAGATCTTTTATTGATGGTATAGACTTAATAGAGAAGCAAAATTAGACGTGCCAGTGGGAAGTCATATATGCGTCATTGCAGCCTTAAACCTGAAAATATCATGTGAAGAATTAGGTTGTTACATAAAATGTCACCTCTCTCTAATCTTTCTACTATCAAGGTATTTTGAAATCTAATTGCCTAATCATGTTCAAAATAAAATCATTAATAATTCTAAATCTTATTTTGTGAGAGTGAAAATAAAGTAAAACTAAACTTTGATCATGCATATATTTTTCAAAATTTGTCTAACACTTATTTATTTCATTTAATCAACAAAACGACGAATAATTTACATGTCAAATTTTTGGTAAATAAGATTACTAAATTATTCTATTTAAAAAATTACTAAAATTACTATAAAATATTAAATAATTAAATAATATAAAACAATTTAATTTCACTAATTAAATTATTATACAATTTTAAAAAATTGTTCTCAATATTTTCATTTTTATCTTTTTTAAGAAATTATTTTATTTTAATTAAATTCAAATAATCGTATTTATGAAAGTAGTGTCTCTAGTTTTGTAAGATTTTTGAATGGCAAGTACAAACATAAAATTCCAAACCTTATTTTGTAATCCATATCCTCCAAACATGGCTGACTTTGAACCATAAGAAACCAAAGAAAAGTTAAGAAACATAAGCCCTCGGGAGGTCAAGCCAGAGCTGTGAAGGCACTGTAAAGTCCCAAGATCGAGTCCATGTAAAAAACAGAGATACAAGAAAGAAAAGGTGAAACATAAGCCATTGAAACAAGATCAAGTGGTAAAAGGGAGGGAAATGGTGAACATGAAGTCCCAGAATCAAGTACATGTAAGAACATAAATACCACTAAAGAAAAAGCAAGAAACATAAGCCCTTTAAATGGGCTCAAGTGGTAAAGGGAAAAGGGTGAACATGATGTCTCAGGATCGAGTCCATGTAAGAACATAAATACACTAAAGAAAAAGTAGGAAACATAAGCCCTGAGACTCGCCTTATGGTAAAAGGAAAGGGTGAATAGGAAATCCTAGGATCGAGTCTGTGTAAGAACAAAAATACCACTAAAGAAAAAGCATAAACATAAGCCCCATCAAAAGGCTTTGGTGCAAAACCACCATAACAAGGCTGCAGGAATCACAACCAAAACCACCAAATCCACCAATTTTTCCTCAGATCAAACTCCAAATTAAAGCAAAACTAACACAATACAATCCACAAACAATCTCATAAATATATCGAAAATGGATTCGCTTTTAAACATTCGGGGTAAGCACGAGATAGGTGAATTGTTAATGAAACTCAAGAAAACACATCGGGGTCACCACATACTATAGGTTCAAGTCCTTCAGAGGTTCATCACCATGAATTCACAAATGGTTTGGTATGACAATCGGGTAGTAATTCAATCAAGCCAACCTCACACGAGGTTACCCGCAATGTGAGACCTTCGGGCCAATCCTAGTGATCACTTCAACCTAATAATGTCAACTTCCCATTAGATTACCAACCACTAAGGTAAAATTACCCACCAGCCAACTTCAGTATTAATGATAATCGGGGCGGTGAGATCGCGATAGACATGTTGTGGACTCGTTAGACAACCTTAAAGGGACATCACAAAAAAAGTCAAGGTTAGTGCTTCTGAATTTGATGGTAGAATGGATTTTAATGGTTTCTCTGATTTGTTAGTTGCTATTGAGGAATATTTTGATTGGTATGAAATGATTGATATTGAACGGTTCGCTAAAATGAAATTAACCAATTCAGCTAAGATGTATTGGCAGAATGTGTTACAAGACATGATTTGTCCGGTGAATCATCCATCACCCAACGGTCAGCAGGAAAGCAAAGTTGCAAGAAAAATACATTCCTCCATCATATAAGAGTCAATTGTTCTCCAACATGATTAATCTAAAACAAATTACTCTTATTGTAGCCGAAAGTATTCGCTAAATTTGAGGGAAGCTGCTTGTGTGTAGCGGTAAACTCCATGTTAAGGATCACTTGTCCGCACTCATTTTAATGGTCTCAGTTCGGCCATTCAAAGAATTGTTAAATTGCAGCCCACACACCGTAGAGGATGGCATATAAAAGTCTTAGAAGTCGTAGTTCAATGGTGACCCTCCTCTTTTGCACATACAGGTCAGTCCAAGTCACAGTCCATGTCATCAAATGGTAACCCTAGGCCTAATAACATTAGGATCCAAGAGTCTAGTTTGCATAACTCTCTTCATGTTGCTTCTATTAAGTCTAAGGCTAGTAATTCATCGATTGTTTGTCATAAGTGTCATCACAAGGGTCATATTAAGTGCCTCATTGTCCCTCTAACGTGCACAGATTAGATGTTGAACATAGTAGTTCGAGGATGAGGAAGACCAAATTGTTGAACCTTTAGATTATTATGGTGATGAAGACGATCTTCATGAAGATTGTGATGATGAAGCGTGTGTTGGTGTGGTTAGATGTGTGTTATCCACAACTGTAGATAATGATAATTGGAAGCGTACTAGTATTTTTCACACAGACATAAAGAGTAGGGATAAGAAATATAAGTTAGTGATTGATGGGGGTAGTTCAATGAATGTGTTTCTATGATGTTGAGCAACTGTTAAACCTAAAAGTAGAACCACATCCAAACTTTAGAGTAGCTTATGAATGACCATACTTTTGCCTACGCTTAAAGGTGTCTGGCCTCTATTCAAATTCGGGGATTATAATAATGAAATCTATTGCGGATGTGCTACCTATGGATGTTGCCCATGTTCTTTAGGTTCGCTCGCTTTATGATCTTAATGTTACCAATTTTGGTAAATATAACATTTATTCCTTTAAGTACAAGGTTGAAATGGTAAACGTGACATCTCTAAACTTCCAGAACGGAATTTGCATATTTTAAAATGTAAGAAGTTTGGGAGAGAGGAAATTGAAACTAGTATATGCTTAGCATTAGTGGAAAAAGGAGTTCCATCTGATTCTTCGATTGTCGATGTTCCTCTAGAAGTGGAGAATTTTCTAGATGATTTTGTTGATATGGTGCCTGATGAGTTGCCTAGTGAACTACCACCTTTAAGAGACATCCAACATGCTATAGATTTAGTTCTAGGTTCTCAACTGCCTAACCTTCCACATTATAGGATGAATCCTAAATAGAGAGATGAGTTGAATAGGCAAGTAGAAGGACTTTTCGAGAGAGGATTATCTATTTTGGTTGTTCTTGATAGGTTTTCTAAGATGGCACATTTTATTCCGTGTAACAAAACCAATGATGCTTCACATATTGCTAAATTATTTTTTGCAGAAGTCAAGTAAATCGCATGGTTTGCTTTCCACTATCAGATTCGATAGAATGTGAAATTTGTCAACTATTTTGGAAAAATCTTTAGAAATTGTTTGACACTATTTTAGAAATTTTCATCTACTTTTTATCCCTCACCAATGGTCAAACCGAGGCTCGTTAATCAGAGTTTAGGTGACATATGTGATACGAACCCCGTCAACCCAGGAGGAGACCTGATCGGATAGCCTCGGAAGAACCGCTCGAGTATTTGGCTTAGATGGAAGACTTCGACCCGCTGTTTAAAGAGAAGCAAGAACTTGGTATGTGAGGATGCCACACCAGCGATGGAGATCCGATTGATAAGCTCCCGATGAACGCCACAAAATAACCACATAAGTTCAAAAGAGTTCTTTAAGAACCAAAGAGAAATTTAAAACTCTCAATTTTATTAATGCTTAAAACTTGAAGAATGTAGGGGATAAATGCTTCATAACAGGGCCCAAAAATATGAAGAATAGAAACTAAATATTCGGCCACAAGGAAAGCAAATATTTGGCCAAAAACAAGAAAGGAAACTAACATACTTTTTCCTAAAGTAACACACTAAAAAAAACGTCCATGGGGAGAAGAAAAACGAAAGGAAACTTATTAATTCTAGTATAAGGCTTGGGAATCAAATCAGCCACAATCTGAAATAAATCAATGGCAAATCAGCACCAAATCAGTAACATATCATGAACAAATCAACACCAAATAAGCTCTAAAATAGCACCAAATAAGCTCCAAAATAGCGTAAAATCAACACCAAATCAGCTTCAAAATGATAGCAAATTAGCTCCAAAATAGCAGCAAATCAACAAGTCAAAAACACCTAGGCTCTTAGTCCAAATCCAGATTTAATTTGATGACGTGGACCATCTTTGTTTCCTTTTTCGAGTTGAACACGCGAGCTTCTTCCACGTTGAGCATCCTGACAAAAACATGAAGGCGGCCCTTAACCCTTAGCCCTCGGCTCGTGCCATAGGCCCATTGGGATTTCAAGCGGGTCCGCACTCCATTCCTTAGCCATGCTTCCATCACTACTGTACCCTCCCGAATCAATTTCCCATAATTAAGATCAATTCCCAATACATGCTATGTAATGCATCACAAATCCTTTGCGGTTGATTCCTCATCAATATTTAGTGTTCGGGTCAGTAAACAAGGTGTTTGGGATTAATTTTTGTCCACACCGAAGCTCGCTTTTATAACAATTTTGTTAACCGTTTAACTGGTAAGAGTCCTTTTCAAATTATTAATTGCTACTCACCCCGCACACCCATTGATCTTGTTCTTTTACCTCGTATGCGTGTGTCTAAACCTGTAGAAAACTTTGCAAAACACATCCATGACTTACATGCTAAGATTAGGCGAAAGATTTCTTTAAGTAAAGAAGAGTATAAACTGGCTACAGATGTGTATCGTAGATCTAAGGAATTTAATGTTGATGAATATTGATAGGTGTGGATTTTGTTATCATTTTTAGTGTGTTTTGCATGTATTTTTGTAACCTAAATGCTAGATTCACACTTATATTCCTAAAGATTACACTAATCCCCCATTTACTTATATTTTGCAGGAATAGAAAGTAAAGCAAGTAAAGAAGATGGCAAAAAGAGCAAGAAAGCATAACCTACCTAGAAGCACTGCTTTGTTGAGGCGAAGTGGTTCGCCAAGGTGAAGAGATAGCCTCGCTAAGGAGAAGCTAAAGACGGGAGAAAAGAAAAGGCCTCGAGTTTGCCAAGGTGAAGCAGCCCTTCGCTGAGGCAAAGGAGGCATTGATCAAAATACGAACTTGCCCGCCCAGGGCAGCGCACTCCTCACCAAGGCGAAGCTTTCCAGCCCAGCAAAGAAGAGCACTCAGGATGGAAGACACTTGCCCTTCGCCATGGCGAAGGACTCTTCGCCTAGGCGAAAAACGCCTGGCTTGAGCAAAAACGTCGCATTTTTTGCCCAATTTTGAGCCCATTTTCCATTCCTTTAAATATATGTATTGGAGACATTGTTAGGGTGGTTCCGGTTTTTAGAGAGGGAACACCCTCTTAGGGTTTTCTCCTTTCTCCTTCTTCGAGCCATTTTTAGGGTTTTAGTTTTTGTTCATTTCCACTTTGTTTCGAGCCGAGGCTCAAGATCTATTTCATTATAGGAGCTCTTGCAACGGTGGTGTAGAGTCAGACTAATTTCACTCTTCCATTTACTAGATTCTGTTTCACTTTATTGTAAATCTTTCTTATTATTATATTTATCTTAAATATGATTTTGGATTACTTGTTGCAAATGAACATCCTCTTACTTCGCTGATGCTGGGTTTATATATATTTTATGATGGTTTTGTGAATCATGCTTTGGTGTGGGATGTTACCTGGTGTAGTTCTGTGTGATTATTATGGTTTTAATTAATTAATCCATACCGAGAGTCGGGCCCTCGATCCCCTACAATAGGGTATCCTTGGTGACGCTGATTAAGCCCCAAATCTTATGTCAATCCTTTCTTAAGGTAAGGAATTAGGCTAATTTAAATACTAATTAACCAAATCAAAAGAAGTCTAGAAATTAGAATGCCTAGTACTAGATGGATTTCACTAGGAGTAGCACCATCTTAGCATTATGTGAGGATCGTATGGACAGAGAGGTGATCGATCAGAGCATAGTCCGAGTAGTCCTATTGTATGGACCGAGATGTGACTAATAGGATTCCCGAGGAAAGAACTGTCTTAGGAAAGTATCTTATTTAATGACCTAGATGGACCGAAGGGAGAATAGGGAGTTGGTGTGAGAAATTGAGGGGAGACACGAAAGTGTAAACCTCATATCGAATTCCTTAGACATGCACAAGTGTACGTTCACTTAATCAATGCTTAATGAATATAAACCATAAATGCATCTATGGAGACAATCAACCCTAGAATATTTCCTCGAGTTACATCCTAGATATCACTCCATTCCTTATGAGGGACATTGATTATACCCTACTTTTCTTATTTTTGTTTTTAAAACCTTTTTCTACTCTCCTTAGCCTCTCAACAGTGAACTTAATTTCGGTAGGTTAAGGTACTCAATCCCAAAGAAACCACACCTTCCCGTGATCAATATCCGACTTGTTAGTCCAATTATATTACTTATGCGACCAGAAGCCATGATAATCTCTATCGAAGCTTGCAGCCATGTCGAGACTTATCAACATAGTTCAGAAGGCAAGCTGTGGACTTAACAAAGTCTTTTGTAGCTATGCTCACCATCGAACAAGTTTTGGCAAATCGCCATTTAACGTATTGTACTGCTTGATTGATATTTTGGCAAAAGAGAAGTTTTCTAATTTGAGCAAAAAAATTTCTTTTCCTATTGTTTATTTTTTATTTATTATACTAATTCTCTTTCTTTTGTATTTCAGAGGTAGTTTTTTTTTTTAAGGTGCAAAGCATAATGTCAACAAGGAGATAAATGAGCTCTTCTACCTCCAACAAGAATTTTCTTCTCGAGTAGCCCAAATAGCACTAACATGGGAAGAAATCGTTGCAAGGCAAGCACAAACCTCCACAAGTCAACAAGCTTATAATTTTGGAGGGGTGAATTCTTTCAACAATGCGGGTTACATCTCCCAACCCCACAACTATATGTCAAGCCACAATCATGCGTCGGGGACACCACAATCTCTTATATAGCCATTCAAATAGGCAGCATAAGAAGTTTATACTATCAAGAGAAATTCCGGCAACCATCAGATGAAGAGCTATTCCTTGAATTGAAGGAAGAAATTAAGAGGGATAATGAGGCTCTACAAATGTGGTTGCTAAGTATGGAACCCAAGATGGACACCAACATGATAGCCGACATGGGCACCAATTCCAAAAATATCAATAGAGAAATATATGCTATCATGGAAAGAATGGCAAGGCAAGCCGAGTAATTGGAAAAACTTCAACAGAACAATTCTTTTCAAGATAACTCCCGAAAGCAAATACAAAGAATGATGACATACGGGAGAATGAAATCATAAACTTAAGCCTTGAAGAGGAATTTTCAAACCCAACATTGGATGAAGACAAGGGCACAATAGATGTCCCCCTATCCCGAGGGTCTCAAGCACAACCCGTCAACTCATTTGAACTCAGGATACAAGGCCCGACATCACACTCACATGTCTCATATATCGAGACCCATTTCTCCCGTGACATTCAATTCACAATATACATGCAAGAGGCGATAGATCGTCCAAACTTTACAACATCCCTTTGATACCAAAAAGGTGTACATGTTTTCGTTCTCGTCGAATAATAAAGACAAAACAAAAACAAAAAAAGTCGTGGTCCAGCCTCTCATCCTAAATGCGGTCCCATATGCGTGGTTAGCCTACTAAGACTCAGAATTCGCACTGGAAGCGGCATCCCATCGACGCATGAAGAAGCCCGCAGTGATAATCTCCTATAAGGGCTACTCCCCACCTATGTGTCATGCAAAGATCGGAACCAACCCATACACATCCAAGTGAAATGTCTACATGAATGTCGATGTCATGCATGGAATGTCTTCATGCCCATATCCCGAGTCACTCACCAAGTCACCATCGACTTTCACACCGCGTTCATGCCAAGTGTAACAAAACCGCCATTGGTGTCTCACCCAAAGATTTGACTCATCGACTAGCCTCCAATACCATTTGAATTTCATCAACCTGTGATGCTTCATTTATTCGCCATCATCGTATTCCATCACAGATCGCCCGAGCCTTCCCGATATTTTCACGACTTTCACCACCTGATCATGTCTAATCAAGATGTACCTGGGTCTTTCACCCTGGGGGACGACCCCATCTTGCTACACCTAACACACGTATATAGTGGCAGCATATATATATATATAGATTTTTTTTATTTTTAATTTTTCATTTTATACCACAAGGAGTCTCACTGACGCTGTCCGCTTGAAGCTCACTCACACATTCACCAAGAATGGTGACCAACGCTTCACACTCCACACCCGACTCGACGCGGTGTTACCGTGCATATGCAATGTTAATGTCACTACAATTTCTCATAAAAAAAAAAAAAAAAAAAAAAAAAACATACGTATGATGCACACTCATGAATCATTCTCATCAAATAGATTTCATGTCAGTTACCATGCAAACATATATCGCAAGCATATAAGTTCCATCAATCCATGACTAAAAAATTAATGTCATACATCCTTCCTTAGGCTAACTGATGGCAATTCCTACCCAATACAATAGCCTACAACTTGCCATGCAATGGTCATGTCAAAACCTTGCTATTCACATCGACACAATCACAACCTCGCATTACCCCAGAAAAACATAGATTTCAGCAAAGTTATGATCACCCATCGCCTCCACAAGCATTACCAAGAATATTTACTCAATCATAGAGTCCAAGAACACTTGAAACAGAGTTTGGACGAAGAAGTTATGGTCGTCCGGTCGAGGCCCCACACGACAATGTGACCTGTACCTAAACAGACTTCACCCAACCGGGGATCGACCAATGACCACCCGTACCCAGACTAACCCATTCTGGATCGACCAACAACCCATCTAGCTTTACGCACTAGTCGACAAAACCACTCAATGTAAACTCAGCCTGATTTATGACGGAATCTTAGTACAAACCTTGCTTCGGACAGACTTTGCACTGACCATTCAACAAACGACCACAATCACAGAGGTCTGATCTGCACTAAAGCCTAACATCAAGTTCATCGATGCCGATACAATTCCCACCTAGTTGACACACGGCCAAATTCCCTTTATTTCCCACCTGAAAACCAATCCTAAAGTCCTGATAATGCGTGGGATCAAACTAGGGCAGCTTCCCATAGCTCAAAATGCTACCAAACATCCCCCCTGGGGCAAGACACAACCACACAACCCTTAAGATAGAAAATAACCAAAGTAAAGAAGACCAGCTTCTCAAGCGCAGAAGTCGCTTCGCGAAGTCCGCGACACTTCCTAAACCCGAAAACCCTTAATTTCCGAATCCCTTCACTTGAATCCGACGAAATCCTCGCGGTTTCTGCACTCCACGCATAGCCTTGGTTTAAGTGTGATGATCTTTAGTTCGTCCACTAAAACCAACTCCAATCGATCTCCGTAGACCCGTGTGAGAAGTCGGAGCTTTTCTTCTTCTTTCTCTCTTCCTCCCTTTCTCTTTCTTTTCCCTCTTTCTTCTTCTCCTCCTCCAATTTGTTTGGTCCAAAGTCAAGTGGGAGGCCTCATCTTGCCATACATGTCACCTCACATCTGTTGGTTCTTTTATTTCATCCACTTATCCAAAACTTGATTTCCATCCCATCAAGTTGTGACACATGGAACTCCTTGGACTTTTGACTTATCCTCTCCCATTTGACACAGACCATTATGAGCCATCCAAACAAGTGCCAAGTGTCACTCATTATCCTCGATGCTCAAAAAATGCAAAATTCGACTATTTGTAATCCGGCTCTAAATTTGACTGGGTAACTAGATTTTGCGAAATGATTCCAACGATGGAGTCCGTTTCATCATCCAAGATATATAAAATTTTCAGATTTTCGACTGAAATTACAGTTTTACCCTTCCTCAGAAAATTGAATTTTCTCGGGTTTCACAATAGAATTCAAAAAAATGCCTTTAGTACTTGAGGGAGTATTGCAAGACCCGTTATTGGTTGAGAAGAATGAGCTTGCTATTGACGAAGAGCCGTCATTGAAAGAGAAGCAAGTGGAAAAGCAACATCCCGAGCCTATAATGGAAAATGTCTTAGTCGAGTCAAGACTTCTATTTCCTAGTAGACACCATTAACTCGCATGGAAGAGGATCAACAAGTTTCATTTATGAAAGACCTCCCATTACCAAAAGTTATGTGGATCGATGGTCAACATGGGAAATGACAATTCCTTGTTGATGAGGAGAAATGAAATTCAATTCTCCACTAAAGAACACCACTAACTGGGATGAAGAAAGGAGGGCATTCAAGAAGCTAGAGGCTCATTTCCGCTCATTAAGGAGCAAGATTTCCAAGATCCTTCAAGAGAAACTCTCAAGGATATAAATTGGGGTTTCAACTCTTTCCTCACCAAAGAGTCGGGCATTTGAGCCTCATACTGGATTATTCCGGGAGGTGGAGGTCATCCTCACGAAAGATATATTAAATATGTATAACCCGCCACAATGGATGAAGGGCCAAAGTGAAGATCTCTTGACTTCCCCTAACGAGCCTAGCTCAACTCTAAAAACTATGCAGCTCTTGGGAGGCACCCTAAGCAAAAATAAGGATTTATATTCATTTAGTATTTTAGTTGTTTGTTTTTAGTTTTTTTTAATGTATGTGTTGCATGTTGATTTTATTTTTAAGTGTTTATTTTGTTTTTTCTTTCGTATATCGGAGCTCGACTTTAGTGGAGGAATCATCAAATCACCACATCTCGAGCCCAATGATCACACTTGATCATCATGGGGGAGTCCTCTTATTCCTAATCTTTATTTTTAATACATTGAGATAGTTTCTCATTGGGGGTGTCGAGGAATTTTCCTTTGTTTTTAAATTTTTTCCACAAATTTTAATTATCTAATTTTTAGTGTTTCTATTAGTTGTTTGTATATGTTTTTAGTTTTTAGGTTAATTTTTTCATTTTTAGGTTGTTTTGTTTTAGTTGAGTTTGTTTTGAGATAATTGTGATGCATGTGATGAATAATGATTGAACTGTCTTTCACATGAAGAAAATAAGAGATATTTGAACTTAAAGCACAATGGTTTGACCTTGTAGTTAACTATTTAGACTAAAGTTCTCATCATTTTGAGCACAAGTCTTTTACCCTTTTTGGGCAATTTTGCTTGGTTTAGAGAAGAATTAGGAGATCATTTCATATTTTGATCTCAAAAGACTCTAGAACTTATTCAATTATCACTCAAGGTGAAATCCTATGCAACGCGACAATTAGGAAAAGATATAAGCCATCCTTGGATCGATTGAGCCTTTCTAGCTAACCCTTTTGTGCATATCTCCATAGTCACCCAATTTGAATCATATTAGCCATTTTCTTTCAAGAAAAGCCAAGAATGAACCCCTTTTTCATTTTTGTTGAAGAGGATGTGCTATGAAAGAAAAATAAAAGGAGGTTTTGGGGTGGGAAAAGGAAGAAAAAAAATAGAAAAAAAAGAAAGAATAAAGCAAGGAGGAGTAAGTTTGGCCTTGTAGCCTTCCTACCTTGAGCAAGTAAGTTCTTAGAGGTGTTATATACCTAGTACCCTAAGGCCAACTAGTCTGAAAGTTACTAATCTAAAGCTTGTTATATGGGGTAGGTAGAAAGCTTAAAAGGGTTGAACATTGCACTACTCTATACCTTGTAATTCTGAAAAATAAAGTTTTGGTGTTCTTATGAGGATGGTGAAAATCATGCAAGTTTGAGGGAGCTATGAGATAAAAAGATTAAATAAGCTAAGTTTGGGGGGAAGCTTAAGAGGGTCAATGAAAAAGAAATCAATATGCAAAAGGAAGAACATATAAGTGAAGAAAAAAGGAAAATGTGTATGTTTGCAAACTAAAGCCTAAATGACCTATTCAACTACTCACTAAACCATACACTACGTGCCACATAAAGACCTAATTTGATCCCAAGAGCTGTGTATAGCCTACATTAGTGAAGAGTGATATGCCTAATACATGGAGTTTTACGCACTCACCATGTGAGTGAGAGATCCCCATTCCACTCATGCTCATCTAATTATATCTGAACTGCAATTGACCAAAGAGTGGAAGACTACACACACACACTCGAGAACTTTGGTTTAGGTTGTTCAACTCATGGTCAATCTATTAATTTTTGAAAAAATGTCATCTCAAAGTTTTCAGGTTGCATGAAGGTTTGATCATTGAGGCAATTTATCATATATTATCCCATTTTCATGCTCAACAATTTTGTTAGTTTTCAATAAAGAATGAGTTGTTTCTTTGCTTCAGACAAGAAAATGTTAAGCTCGGGGGTATTTAATAGTGTGGATCTTGTTGAAGTATTCAGAGTGTCGTACATGCATTTTTTGAAACCCAAATGCTAGATTCATTTTCTATATTCCTAAAGATTACACTAATCCCATTTGCTTATGTTTTGTAGTATCATAAAGCAAATCACAAAGACGAGGACAAAAAGAGGAAGAAAGCAAAACTCCGCCAAGAGTTATATCACGAGGCGAGCCGGTCTCTTCGCCTAGCGTAAGCCAAAGACTCGGAGAAAAGAAGATGCCTCGAGTTCACTAAGGTGAGCAAACTTTCGCCAAGGCGAATGAAGCATTGATCGTAAGACGAGTCCTTCGGGTTCGCCTAAGGAAAGCACTTCGTCGAGGCAAAGCAGCTATTCCTCTCGCCTGTAGCGAAGGAAGAGAACCTAGATGGAAGACACTTCGCCCTTCGGCCATAAGGCAAAGGACTCTTTCGCCTGGGCGCGAAGAATGCCGGCTCGGAAAGCGTAAACGCCGATTTTCGCCTAGTTCTGGTTTCTCCATTTTCCATTCTTTTAAATACGTGTATCGAGCACATTGTTGTGGTTCCGATTTTTAGAGAGGGAACACCCTCTTTAGGTTTTCTCTCCTTCCTCCTTCGAGCCATTTTAGGTTTTAGCTTTTTATTCATTTCACTTTGTTTCGAGCTTCATATTCAAGATCTAGCTCATTAGAGGAGCTCTGCAGCTGTGGTGTAGTCAGACCCCATTTGTTTTCAGACTTCTTAAACTTACTCTACTTGTAAATATTTTATTATTAGTATTTATCTTAACATGATTTTGTTGGATTACTTGTTGCAATGAGTAGCCAAACATCCTCTACTGATTGCTTGAAGTTTGATAAGCCGTTTATATATATTTTATGATGGTTTTGTGAACTCATGCTTGTGTGGATGTTAGCTAGTGTAGTTTTTAGGATTATTATGGTTTTAATTAATTAATCCATGTTGGGAGTTGGGCCTTTGATCCCCACAATAGAGCATCCTTGGTGACGCTTGGATTACGCCCCCCTAAAATCCGTGCCGCCTTAAGGTATGAATTAGTTAATTGAAATGTACTAATTAACCTAATCAAAGAAGTCTAAAATTTAGGAATTGCCTGGGCACGCCATGGTGATTCTCATTTGAGGATTAGTACCATCTTAGCATTATGTGAGGATCGTATCGACCGAGAGGTGATCGATCTGAGCATAGTCTGGGTAGTCCTATTGTATGGACCAAGAGGTGACCAATAGGTTTCCCGAGGAAAGAACTGCCTTAGGAATTTATCGCATTTAATGACCTAGATGGACCGAAAGAAGAATAGGAGTTGGATCAGAAATCGAGGGAGACACGAAGTATAAACTCTACATCGGATTCCTTAGACATGCACAAGTGCACGTTTCACTTAATCAACGCCAATGAATATAAACCATAAATGCACGCTTTATACAATCAACCCTGTATCAATTCAGTTACATCCCTCAATATCACTCCATTACTCAGGAGGGACATTGATTATACCCTACTTGTTTTCTTTACTTTGTTTTTAAAATCTTTCTACCTCCCCTTGGCCGTCAGAATAGTGAACGACTAGCAGCCGAGGTACTCAATCCAGTAAAAACCACACCTTCCCGTGGATCGATAGCTGTAGACTTGTTAGGTCCATCAGACATTTGCAAGGGATCCGTACTCTCGCGGATAATCACTATCGAGTTCGGTGTTGTCAGCCGGACTTAATAACAGTAGTCTTCGAGTAGTTGCTAAGCCACCACCAACAAATATGTCATGGTTCGCATTTGTCTTGAAAAAATTCCAAATATGTTTTCCAAAAAACTTTATGTTAGAGCCATGGGCCCTTATTCTATCATTCGTAAACTGGGATTTAATGTATATCTTTTTTATTTGCCCAATCTATTAATGATATTAGCCTCGTTTTCAATGTAGACTTGCTACTCCATCGAGGCACCTCAGCCTTCTACTTGCCTTCTAACGCGGTCCTGGCAGCGGTTCAAGAAAGCTGCGACCCATTATGCCTTCCTTCTCTGCTACAATATTCTAAGGAGACTAAGGGATATTATCCTCGACGATGAATTTCTAATTTGCAGATGGTTTTTGTCGCTTCTCAGTCAAATGGCATTACTCGCTCGACTCGACGCTACTGGATACAAAGAGCACGATCTTGGCCATTCGATCATTCGCTGTCGACTGGCTACCTTCCTCATTCTTCTAATCGAGTTCTTTTCAATCTTGATGAATGACGTGCATTTTTGAAAGAGTTCTTACAACTAAGCCGCATTTGCATAGTAAGTCCGTTCAATTACTTATTTTTATTATTATTGGCTATTTATTTAATCAGACTTTTGGATTCATCCTGCTTATTTATTTAATTGTACTTTTGGATTTATCCTACATTTTCATTACGCCTATAAATAACACCTATATTATTGTTTTGAAGAAACTTGATATGAAATTAAAAACTTGAGAACTTAGATCTATTTATTTTATTCGCTTTAATTTTTATTATTCTTTATAATGAGCTACCTTTTGAAGCCATCTCTAAATGGTAAGGAGAGGAGGGGTGAACAGTAGTCCTGTGATTGAACTGTGATAAGAATACAACAATACAATGTAATAATAATGCAAAATGAATATATGTCAAAAAAAAAATGAAAGTTAAGAAACATAAACATAAACATAAACATCCATCCTCACATTAACAAAGACCATCTCAAAAACCGCTCTGGTTGGATCCAACACATCCTCTTCTTTTTCTTTTCTTTTTTCTTCCTTGGTTCAAATTAATTTACAAAAGTTGCAGTGAGCTACAATATCTAACCCTAAAAGAATGGAAAAGTGAAGTGGATCTAAAACAAAACATCTAATGCTGGTTCCTTTTCCTTTGTTTCCTCCTATGTTAGCTCATGCTCAATCACTCAACAATACATTGATGTGCCTGAATTTTCCATCCGAGAGCAGCTCAACCATACGCTTTTCAAGTCTTTTGCTCCATGGCCAGGCCTCAAAACATCTGCATCTCCCAGATTGGAACATGTGTCATCTAGCCTCACCTAAACACCATCCTCCAGGCACAACTCGCTACCAGGACTACGACCCAGAATCTCTCGATCGATGCGGTCATGACAGCATCATTTGTTCGAAATTGTGAGGCAAAGGCTGCCCGCCTCTGATCATGTCATCAGTCTTTAGAACCAAGTCTGCGGGGCTCATCTTTTGCAGGCTTGTCAAATGAGGCATACAGTAGATTATGGTTCACAATGGTCTTGTTGAATTGGCAGGAATTACAAAGAAGGGTTGGGAAATAATTGGGTAGGGATGAAGGTGTGTTAGCTAAGTACATCAGTAGAGTTCTTGGCAGGTTGTCAGTACCCATAATGCAGAACTCAATAAAACCACGATTCAGAATAGCTGAAGACGAACCTGTAACAAGAACAGATATAGATGTAAGATTGACACTCCTTCCCATTTGAATGTCTGAAAAAAAAATTCAGGGAAAAAGAATCATTAAGTTGATAATAAATCTAGCAGTTGAATCTTTGAGCTGATGATATATCTGGCAGTAAAACTTCTTATAATGGCATCTAGTATCGTATCAACTGCATGGAGATGATCCAGAAAATGTCTTCTGCCAGTATGTATTTTCCATAGTTGAATGAATATACTTACTTATCGTATGACTCAAATTGCACTAATTTTAGCATTGTCAATCCTTCTACATGGCTCTTAGAAATACTAAGGAAGAAAAGCACTGAAAAAGGAGTCTTATTTTTTATCATTTGAGCTTTTTCCTTCAATAGTTTTGCCAAGAACTGTGAGATACTTAAGGTTTGGACTGCACCAAAATTCAGGCCATAAGAAAGGTTGATCCAGCCATTAGTTTTTTCGAGCTAGCATGTTAAGTTTATACCCTACCTAAGACTGTATCTTTAGCATGCATCCACAAAACCTTGCAAAAGAAAAATATTCTTACAGCTATCACGCAGTTTGAGCTAAAGACTTGGCTTTAAATCTCTGTGACTGATATTAAAAGAGAAAAGGGAAAGTAGTAAACCAGATTACATCCAAACATGCATTGTTTCTTCTTCCTTCAATGTAGATCCTCTCTCATATAAGCCTCCCAGAAGCACAGGTTATGCAAAAAAATCAAGACTGCCTCACTTCTTTCCTTAAAAAGAAGTCGAGCAACATAAAAAAAAAAGCTCTATTCGTTCCTTTCAAAGACAAACTAACATTGAGTGGTATGGTGCAACAGCAATTTTGGATGAAAAGCATAACATTGAGTCGGATGGTGGTTCAGAATACAAGAAAGAACACTATCATTCGTGGTAAGATTAAAAGAGGAATTGGCTGTGAAGGTTGACTCCTCTTTTTTTCCAATGGGAAAATTGGAAGCCAATAAGTAGGGGAGTGACAGGTGAATAACATAACTTGAAACCTTTATTGTGATTATCAGAAGTGACATTCTCAAGAAAATAAGATGGTCTTTGATAAATCAACTTATTGATTTAATGACTTAATTTAAGTTGTTAACATATTAAGCATGTTAGATAAAGTAACTTATTATTATAACTTGAAAACAACTTTGATAAATCAACTTAATGACTTAACATGATTTAATACTTACATACCTTAATCATTTAAAGTCACTTTAAGCATCAAATTTTACCAAACAAAATAAATCTGTGGCCACCAGATGTTACATATTCTTCCTTTTTATTTTTTTATTTATAACATTCATTACTATTATAAGACTTGACAAGAGTGGTGATTTTCAAATCAAAATTGTTTAATCTGGATTTTTTTCTGTACAGTCAATCGATCACGTGAAGCCCCAATCAAGGCATCAAATGATGGATCCCAGATTGAATTATTCTACTGAAAATGGTGATAACTCATTTGGTTGCTGTGACAGCCATTTGATTTTCTCCATCTCTTTCTTTCCATTTCATGCACCGTCACATACTTTATCAAAGTGTGTCACTGCTCACTCCAAACACCCAATGCCTCTAAACTGGAGCCAGCAGTTCTTAGTTCCTCCTTGAACTCCCACAGAAGGAAATGTTTCATCTAAATCAAACTCATGCTCATTTTTACTTTGTGTTCACCATGGCTACCCCATTTTTTAGCCAATACCAATGACTTACCACATCATTTAACAGCTCACCCTAATTCACCATCACCAACTTTTCTCCATCAATCAAATCAACTAGACTCACCAACACTTGCCAGAACTCCACTCCGACTGGGACTTTACAATCACATCACCTCCAACACATACATGAGGAAATCCAACACCTTCTTCAAAAGCAGTCAACAATACTCACTCTGAATACACAAATGATAAAATGGATCTAAATTGGAACCACTAGTCCTAAAATGCTCCTTAGGCTGAAAGTTATAAAGACACCCACCGACATTGGACTCATAGACTCTTTTCACTTCGCATTCCACCTAAGAAGGAATCCATTCACAAGCCAGCACCACCAGCAACCAACTCTCTAACAAGCAACAACTCACCTTGACTCAGCGCAGGCATTAATAACAGGTTTTCTCCTTAAAATGGATCTAAATTGGAACCACCAGTCCTCAAATGCTCCTCAGGCTGCAAGTTATAATGACACTCCACCAATATTGACTCATGGACCCTTTCCACTTCGCATTCCACCTAAGATGGAATCCATTCACAAGCCAACGCCACCAGCAACCAACTCTCTAACAAGCAATAACTCACCTTGACTCAGTGCAGGCATTAATAACAGGTTTTCTCCTTAAAAGGGATCTAAATTGGAACCACCAGTCCTCAAATGCTCCTTAGGCTGCAAGTTATAAAGACACCCACCAATATTGGACTCATGGACTATTTCCACTTCGCATTCCACCTAAGATGGAATCCATTCACAAGCCAACGCCTCTAGCAACCAACTCTCTAATAAGCAACAACTCACCTTGACTCAATGCAGGCATTAATAACAGGTTTTCTCCTTAAAATGGATCTAAATTGGAACCAGTCCTCAAATGCTCCTTAGCTGCAGTTATAAAGACACCCAAATTAATATTGGACTCATGGACTTTCTACTTCGCATTCCACCTAAGATGGAATCCATTCACAAGCCAGCGCCACCAGCAACCAACTCTCTAACAAGCAACAACTCACCTTGACTCAATGCAGGCGTTATTAACAGGTTTTCTCCTTAAACCCCACCAACTAAACTCATTATCAATCATACTCCATTTCCATTTGGATTCTGCTCTCCCATCCCATCAATACCTACCTGAATGGCTTCACCTGCCTCAACCCAATCTCACTTATTATTAGTCACCCCCAAACACAAGTCATTTAACCCCCTCGTCAGTGTAACCACCTTATCATCACCCCCCTGGCCCCTACCATCACCAATTCTTTAGAAAACCATCAACTACCACTCTGACGCAAGCACCATAATCACTGGATATCGCACTCTTGGATACCTCACTCTTGTTCCCTGCAAGGCTTTTGTCTGAAACTACCACGCCTTGCTAAACAAGCTGCTCTAACTGAAAATTTTATCTCTAGCAACTGCCAGTTCGACACTGAGATGCAAAGAAAAACGGATACCCAATTCGAATTGTTTTAAGACAATGAGTGCACTCAAGAGTCCTGTACTCCAAATATTATAGACTTTTAGAATAATTAATTAGTTAACACAAAGACCGTGAATATTATGGTCCTCTTTAAGGATGACTTTAATCAAAAACCACTAAAAGAAGTTCCATATTTCGTACTCAAAACCCCCTTTTTGAAGGCCCACCTCACACCATAATAAAATCTCAATGCGGAAGCAATTTCTTGGGGTCGATAAGTAAAAGTCAGATTTACTTCAAAAAAAAAAAGTAAAAAGTCAGATTAAGAAATTATTCTAAATCATACTTCCAAAATTCGATGAATAGTAAAATTTCTAGGATATTCATGCCAAATACTAAGATACAATTTTCATATGCACCTAAATTTCTTCGCCTAATGGTTTCAATTCATTATTCTCATAATTGGTCCCATGACTTTGTAATATATGCACCTTAGAACTCAAAGCAGCAGCTCATGGGCAATCAATATTCACATAAGAAATTTCAGAATGCTAGAACTCACCTGTGAACAACTGAAAAGAATTAGGCAACTCCCGTTTCTGAGAGGCATAAAATATCTCAGTTTTCTCTGTAAGATAGAGCCCTGGATCAACGATAATCGGCTTCAATTTCCGAGATCTACAACAGCAAACACCAAGCACATACACCCATCAAATTAGGGTAACAAAAGAAAAGGCAAAGATACACTCAATACAATGACCAATTTGCATACTCTCTCCATCCAATGTAACTGGTGTGATTCAAAATTGAGGTCTTTAGGTATAAATGACAAAATGGAAGATCTGCGAATCCAACAAAACCCAGATCAGAAACCTTGCAAAATCCATTCGTCATAACCAATAACGGGATCTAACCACTTACCATCCTGGGTAACAAGCGGGTAATCAGAAGCAGAGAGATTAATAAACCAATCCCAAACGAAGACAACCGGAGAGAATGGGGCCCCGTGAAGGTAGAAGAAATCGACGAAGACCCTTTCCGGTAAGGCGAAATCGGCCTGCCCTGCGTGACATTCCGGGCAGCTCGGAAAATAGGGACGGATTGTAGCGAGGCTGAGACGGTCGCCGATCGGCGAGGAGCGAGTGCGGTCAAGGTGAAGAAGGTAGTGGTTCCGGGGGGTGGTGGCTGGCGTAGAGGAGGCGGAGGATCTTATGAAAGTCCCAGCGGAGCCAGCATGAGATGAGAATCAGGCAAGTGAGGGAGGGTGGGAGTGGAATCAGAATGGTTGGGGTTGAGGAAGACAGGGTAGGGAGTAGGGACGGTGGTGGGTGGTGGGGGAGAAGAAAGATGGGGTCAGTGGCAGGGGCGGAGGGCGGGGAGGAGGTAGCGGAGAGAGAAAATGAAAGAGAGAAAGAGAGAGAAAGGTGGAAAAGATGAGGAAGAAGGTCCTATTGTCCTTGAGAAGGATGCAGCAAGTGCAGTGGCGGAGAAAGAAAAGAAGAATGGGGATTGGTGTGAGCTTTGCATTGCGGTTGCGGAGGTGATGCCGGCGGCGGCGGCGGCGGCGGCGGCATTACGCTAACTAGTAACTACTCTCTCTCCCTTACTGTTTTTGCGGTTCTTTTGAATTTCTTCCCGACACTGTTTCTCCCCCCTGATGTCACGGGAAATCAACGGGCAGTGTTTATGGGAGTGTGGAAATTGGGTTTCCTTTGCCCAATGCCCATCCTCAACCGCAACCGCTATTCACTATTCAGTGTGATTGAGGTTGATTGATGGTTTCCTTTTTTTTGGAGAATCAGACAGACAGGTGTGTATATCATATAGGTGGTGGGTTCATCTCCATCTCCATCTCCATCTCCATCTCCATCATCTCCATCTCCCACATGCCTCTGCAATTTTTGCTTACACCCCTAATAATTCTTTCCTTCCACTCCAAGACACCATCTATTTCCCAATTTTACAACTTACTTCCAAACTTATAAATATTATTATCATTTTTATAATTGTCCTTATGTGCACACCTCGACTAATCTTTTAACACTTTAAAGTTAACGATTAAATAAATCTTCAACAACCATTAGAGAACTCTCAAACTAATGATCATTGGATAACCTAACTCCAATGTGTTACACTAAATGACCAATCAGGTTTTTAATTTCCAAACTTGTAAATATTATTATCATTTTATAATTGTCTGGCTATGCAGCGCGCCGAACTAATCTGTATCTTTAAAGTTAACGATGAAATAATCTTGGCTTGACCATGAGGGAACTACCGAGCCAATAATCGTTGGGCAGCCTTGGCTCCAATGTGTTACTAAATGACCAGTCAGGTTTTTCATACTTGTAATTATAAGTCTATTTTCATACAATTCACTGAAATTTAAATTTGTTGGGATATTAGGAACCTTCATTGTAATTTTGAGCTAAAAAACCATGGCAGTTGACGTTAGGCACCTAATAAGACATCATCTATTTATTGATTATTTATTTATTGACACTGATAAATAAGGTAGAGTATATCAAGTTAAAATTTAATAATTTAATTTAAGTTGTTCAATAAATTAAATATATTTAATCAAATTTCTTACTATATTCTAAAATTAAAATAACTTTAGAAAATATTTAATCAACATAATTAATTACTTTTATTTTCAGTAATTTATATAAATTAATGCATATATAATAAAAAAAACGATGATTTGATTATAAAAATTTAAAGAAAATAATTTATTCATTCAAATTGACAATACATAAATAGAAACACAAATACAATACGATAAAATCATAAAAGAAAGAAAGCGATCTTTCGAGTTAAAAGAAGCGTAATAAATCGGTTCAAAGTTTACAAATTTGATAATAGTATAGTGGCCCCAAAATCACCAAGGTCGGATTATGACGTATTGTATTGTGTCTGATTTATTATGTATGAAATAGAATATATTTGTGGGTTTAGATATCTACATATGAAATTAAACGTTGTAAAGAAGACAAAAAACAAAGCAACGTACCAATATGACAACACAAGATATTTGACAAAGTACAAAATCATGAAAAGAAAATAAAAGCGTATTTATGTGGAACATGGCAATGCAAAGATATTGATAGAAGAGGGTTAGGCAGTGATTTTGGAGTGAGAATAATAAAATCACTCTCCCTTGTTTAAGGAAAATGAGTGGCTAAAGTAAAGTTGAAGAAAATTAGGCTAGGAGTTTTGAGACCCTATAATTTCATAAATATGATCTTTCTTCCTATTTTAACTTTATTTTTACAAAAATACTTCTATTATTTTCTTACAAAAATAACTTCTTTTAATAGATACATATGTCAATAAGCCTTAACTCAGTTGGTTTAAAGCGTTAGGTCAAACATAGGACATATCGCTACAATATTGTAATTCCAAATAAATAGTTGTAAATATATATATATATATATATATATATATATATATATAATGAGGAAATAGAGAATGCTAATTTTAGCCTAAATGGATTATTTTTCAAGATAAAATATGAGAATTAAATTTACAAATTTTGGATTATTTGAAATTTTTTTAATAAGTATTTTTATAATAAATTTGAAGAAAGTGTTAAACGGGGATTTCCAAGTCTCCGGCCTATGTTACAATGGAAACAAAACAAGCGATCACACACAAAAGATCCAAAAAGGAAGAGGCTCAAGCAACAAAACCTTTTATCTTAAGTTTATAGCCTCTATTTAAATAATATTATAATTAGAAAAGTATTTTTAAATAATATACACAAAAATAAATATTTAAAGAGTCTATGATAGTAATTGCCAAGTAACGCCGCATAGATGTCATGTCTTTAAGACAGATTTTAGTGTAATTTGTGAAATCGTGTTTTGATTACACGATTTCAGTATAAATTGTGAAATCATGTTTTTTAAGACATGTTTTCAGTATAAATTCTGAAGTCGTGTTTTTTGTTAGCGATTTCAATGCAAAATTTTGAAGTCGTATTTTAAATACAAAATTTCAATATAAAATTTGGAAGTTGTGTTTTGAAGACACGATTTCAATATAAAATTTGATAGCCGTGTTTTAAAGACACGATTCCAGTGTAAAATTTCGAAGTTATGTTTTGAAGACACGATTTCACTGTAAAATTAGGAAGTTGTGTTTTGAAGACACGATTTCAATGTAAAATTTGAAAATCGTGTTTTAAAAACATGATTGCAATGTAAATTCATGAAGTTGTGTGTTGAAGATACAACAATTTTAGTGTAAAGTTTGGAAGTCGTGTTTTTTAAGGCCGCGATTTGTCCCAAAATTATGAAATCGTATTTTGAAGACGATTTTAGTGCGAATGTACGAGATCCGCGAGCTTAGACATTGATCACAATTCAACATTTATGAAATATAAATGTCTTTAACGTCAATTCATATACCATAAAAACAACATCAAAAAACTACCCAACGATAGTCACACACATCATGTATGGTATTCTGTGACTTTGCCTCCTCGATATTAGATGATAACTCTGAAGATGTATGTATATGCATTCCGAGGGTCTCCCACTACTATTCTAATGTCGGGACCAATAGAAAAAAAAAATTAATTTTGAAGCAACCATGGGTATAAGAAAAATCTCTTATCATTATAGACAGAGACACATAAGTTCCCAAGAAATTAATTCAAATATGTGTATTTTTTTTTGTATTTTTAAATCAATGAAATTTGAGAATTCACTCTCTTAACAATAAGATCAATTGAGTAGGATTTTGGAGGATGGCCAGGTGGCTTTTGTATCAGATTGGGTGTTCGTCTTTATAATATATGTGATGTAATTCGTTCAATTTTCACATGTAATCATTTTTTGGTTTTTTTTACTAATAGAATTTTTTTTGAGCTTGATACTGAATAGTACTTAATAGTATTAAGTATTAAGTTGTTTGTTTTTTAATATTAGATAGCAAGTATAGATGGCAATGAGACGGATTATTTTGGGTTATTACTTGCATACAAATAGCAATGGAGCCAGTTTGGTTTAATTGTAATTGGGTTTTTAGCAGATATTGTTACTCCCGTCCCGTCTCGATTATATTTTAAAAATAATTTCTTATTATTTTATTTTATACTTTAATATAAATAATAATAATAATTAGAATGTTTTTTAATAAATTATTATAAAAATTCATAATATTTTTATTTTATGAAATATATCAATTTTAATATAATAAAAATAAATAAGCAAATATAAAAAATAAAAAGCAAAAATGGAAATATAAGCAAGGACGAGGTTTGAGAATTTTCTAAATCATGTGTAATTAATTTTTAAATATGAGAGTGAGTTTGGGAATGAAAAAAAATAAGCGAGTCTAGAAGTCGGAATGGGACCGCCTCGTCAAAACACTACCGTTGTAAGTCACTGTGGTAGTATATTGCAGCCACTTATAAGCTGTTGAGGCGACGATGGAGTTTTTTATTTAGTGGAAAATGAAACACGAATAGAAAAGTCGAATATTCATTTTATTCGAACTTTTTAAGAATTTCAGCAATAAGTGAAATTTAAAAAAAACAACCGGTTTAATCTTGAAAAATTTGAATAGCTTTTAACATTAAGTAAAAAAACAAACATCACCTAAGTCTTTTAGTTTTAGATATTATCATACATGACATGCATTATTGTTGCTATTTTAGACATTATTATATATTAGTTATGAGATTATTTTAATATCAGACTATCCATCATTGTGTGTTCTTGATGTTGTATTAATAGTATATAGATTGATATTTGGAAACACTTTTTTTTTTTTTTTGGTATCTATGAAATGTTGGATCAGGAAAGGTTGGTGATGTATCTTTAAGGTCATTTAATGGCTAAGGATTAATTCATGTATTTCTGCATTAAAATCGTATATTTAAAAGACTCACGATTTCACGATTATATGCGAGATTTGTGTCTTTGAGAAACATGATCTGCGTAATTTAACTTGATGAGTACGTATCTTGACAGTTCATAATTTTACAACTGGGTTGTCTTCAAAACCTGAATTTGCAGGATTTACATTGATCGTATCTTCAAAGGAAACATAACTTTCATTTTAAATTAAAAGCGTCTTGCAATTTTTCAAATTTTATCACCCAAGTTGTGTCTTTAATGACCATAAATTCTGCTTAATATTATGTTAAATACGATTCGCAATTTTACATTTAAATTGTATATTCAAAACAAACCTTGATTTTGATGGAAATCGTCTTTGAAAGCATGTTCTGCTTGATTTCTGATTTTACGGCTGAAATGGAGTGTGCTTGAAGTGATTTAAGTATGTATATTGAATCTCGTCTTCAAGCGTGATTTGCGTTTTACGCAAAAAATCATTTTCAAGTCTGGTATTTATGTTGAGCGAGTTAATGATAAGTGTCATAGATTTTGAAAATATTTATTTTTATTACATATTTAAAAAAAAAAAAATTTCTAATTATGATATTTGTTTTAAAAATCCCAAAGGTTGCGTCTATCAAGGTCAATTTGTCATTTTCCTAAATTCCAAAAAATTAAAAGGGAACAAAAAGAAAAAAAAAGGTTTTAGTATGCATTGCGTGTTATAAGAATGGCAAGGGTTTTGGTGCCCACTCAACCCCTAATGGGACGGGTGCGATAACTATTTAATCGGATTTTTTTACGAGTTAGGAGTTTTCCATATCTAAAATGGATTTGGTATTTTTAGTTCCACCTCAATTATATAATAATTATTTTTATTTCACATTTTAATATAGAACAAAGGGTAAATAATATTTTTATAAAAAAAGTTATAAAATTATAATATTTCTTCTTATAAAATATATTAATTTTTAATATAATAAAAATTACAAGTAAATCTTAATAATTGTGACACCCCCGTCAGGGGTCGGTTAACTAGTCGGCCTGCGAAAATCTATGTCTCGTATCCTTGAAAATAACATCCTCAGAAGTAAATGCGTGCTGTGCTCATCAAAACAATACTCATAAAATATAGTATCTGCTATTCTCGATTATCTCTAATAATTTAATAGTTGATTAGGCTTTTATCTGGCAATATATTAAAATCTCTTGTGCAATACGTGTTATGTCAAGTATAATAAGCAAGCTTCTTAATCAGTCTCTAATTGAGTTGTATTCTCGGCGCTCCACAATACTTGAAAATATAATCCCTCGACAGGGGGTGGTAATGGCTGATAGTGGAATCACCCTAAATAGGTTACTCTCCCACCTAAGTACATATGCAATGCTCAAGAAATAAACACGCACTCAGGTATCGTATTCTCTTGAATGATGTAGTATGAGTATTTGTAGAAGAAACAGCTCACTAACACTGTGTGTAGAAAATAATCATTTCAAAACAAAACTTGTTGTTCTTAAAAATATATACTACGAACGTGTCGGTAAAAATATGGGACTCTCTCGAAATTGGTGGTTGGTGAGCTTTCCGAAGCGGTCATGGTCATCATCAGAAGTGATACGGTGGCCCATCTCGATGATTATAGGAATATTATCGCGTGAAGTCGCTCATGACCATGTCAGTTTTTACAAAATGTATGTAAATACGCTCATTCCTTTAGGAATTCTGTCATATGAAAATGCATTATGCAATTTAAAATCATTTATACAATATGTCAATATACTTGTTTTTAATCAACTACAATTACACACATGTAATTCAACACATCAATCATCACCTAATTTAGCTGTTAAAGCGAAATCATGATCTCATCTCGATGGCTTACAAACACAGTTTAATTCCATATAATTGTGTCGTTTTGATAACATATTAAATCAAGTCTTAACCTATCAGTTTCCTCATACTAGAGTCATTCACATCCCTGATTCAATGCAAGAAAACATGGACATTTATGGTCGGTCATGCTGGCCCCAGGTATTTTACACAGTCCCAATGAAGCTTTATCTTAATTTGTCCACATATAGCCCACTCTCTTCCTACATGTCGGTTCCTCTTGGTGGAACCGAATTCCTGCTCTTCACAGGCCTCATATATTCGACATATAATTTAATTCATAAATTATCACCAAACACCCATGGGTCAAAAGCTGCTACGGACTGCACAAATGGGTCTCGAAATTCGACACTTAGGTTGAGATTTGGAGCAGATCAACCGACCGCTCGTGGCCTTGATGTTCAAGCGTCGCAAAACACTTAAATAAGAGAGTGTAAAACAGAAATTAGGATGAAACACACTGCACACTTTATGGGAGGTTGTCAAGAAACTCCCGAGAAACCGGAATAATGCGCGTTGTCTACTCAGAGTAGAACAAACTCTCCTTCTTGTCAGCGAGAAAAGGAATCAAAGGTCGGATCGCCCGATATTCTAGAAAGAGAATCAAGTTCTCTCTAAAAATCAAGTTTGAAAACTCTTTGGATATTTTCCTTTCATGCTCCCTACGTTTTTCTTTTCGACTTAGCATTTCGTTTCCAGTTTCTTTTCTTTTCTTTCTCATTTATAACTCTTTTTCTCCTCATTTCTCCCCATTTTCTCCTTTCTTTGCCTTTCTCTCCTCCTTTTTGAATCATTTTCTCACCCTTTTTGGAGCCACCACACATCCGGTCAAAGGGAGGAAATTGCCTCCCCCTTTCCTCAAATTAAGGTGTGGTACTATAAAGCTTCAATATTCTTTTTAACTTTTATTGTAATGGCAATAAAACCACCCGTGACTTAAACATGGGCCGTAGATTCCTTTTCCCACATGGCTGTGAGCCATTCTTTCAAGTGGACCACATGGCTTTGCCAGTGTCACTCTCTTATAATTTTTTGCTATGGCATCTCACCTACCCTTCTTAGTATTGTCGTCGATGTGTGTACTCAAAAGCGTGAAATCCAGACCACCTCGGAATCTACTTGGGGTCGACGTGGTTGCTAAATTTTGTGACGATTTCAGCGGAGAATCCCGTTTCGTCATCGGGGGTCAGAAAAATTCAGTTCTTACGAAATTACGATTTACCCTTTTGAGGAAAATTGGAGAGCACTAAGATTAACTACAATGATAGCCAAAATAAAAATAGAGATTAATTAGATATGTATGAAATTGACATGATCGGTGATAAAGTAACATGTCACGGACTTATTATGGCGACGCCTTCGTGATCATAGCGGAAGAACTTAATGAAAACCAGTATGTTATTGAGTTTGAATGAAATGCGATAAGAGTACACTCAGGTTAATGCAAATGGCTTGTGGATGAAGCTTCTTTTGAGTTCAGACAAATCGACCCATTAAGTTGAGGGACTTATCGCTAGTTTTGGACCAAACTATGAAGAATAGTTTTGGTCAACCCTACACAAACTAGTCGGAAGCTATAACCGCTTTCTTGATGGGCTCAAAGTAAGGCAAAATCGTCAACATAAAGGCATAGAGTTGTGGCCCGAAAAGCTGGGTCTCATGAAAGATCTTATGTGAGACCATCGCACAGTCTGCGTCATTGCGTGAACGAGTAAGCATGTGGCAAATGGTATTAGAGCAAGACAAAAGCTGTGAAGTGGTGGTGTTCCCTTTTATTGATCTTGGCAACCAAAGTGTTATATCTCTCTTGTGATGCACAAGCAACTGTTGATGCTTGTGGCGACGTCTAGTAAAAAGTGCCTTGCACGAGGACGTGCAAAATATTGTCATAGACTTATTTTGGTGGTGTTCGTGACCATAGTAGAAGAGCTTAATGAAGATCAATATGATGACAGGCTTGAGTGGAATGTGATGGGCGCACTCCAAAGGTGCATGCAAGTGGCTCGTGAATGAAGGTTCTTCGAAATTCAAGTAGGTCGATCCGATTAAGTTTGAGGAGCTTATCGCTAGGCATGAACTTTACTATGAAGAAAGATTTTGACCAACTTTGTACAAATTGGTCAGGAACTAGAGTCATCCTCTTGATAAGTCCAAGGCAAAACGAAACCAATCATCATAAAGACATAGAGTTACGACGCTGACATGTTGGAGTCTACCCAAAAGATCTTATGTTAGTTGTCGCACAAGCTGTAATGGCTGCGTGAATAGATAGGCCCGTGACAAATAACGTTATGACTCAAGACGAGAACCATCTGGAGGAACACTGAGCCACCATCTCCATGGTCTACAAAGGGATGTAACCAAAGTGATAACATGGCACAACCAGTCGATGAAGGTCAGGTAGTTGGTATACCTAATCCAAATACAATTTGAACTCGACGGATATAAATAATTCTTTTTAATATTCGAATTAGGTTTATGTTAATCCTTTTTCTAATATGAAATTTTGTTTACGTGAATTGTTGGTCTCTTTCCGGTTGAATATAAACATAAAGTACTTAATATATATTTTTTCCATTTAAAAATATCTCATTATTATCAACTAATACAATTAAAACAAATCTATCAACTCAAAAACTGCATGTTTTTTTCTTGTTTACTCAAAAAACGACCTTCTTAAAACTACAATTTGATATTCTTATAATATTTAATAATATTTATAATTTATGTTATCTTAAAAAATAATGTTATTTGCATAATTGGCATAAAATATATATATCAAATTATAATTTGTATAGTAAAACCACACGTGAATTAGGTAATTTCTTATCTTAATATTAATCACAGAAACCGCTTTGCCATAGGTTTGTGGCCTTTTATGTTTTCTAGGCCATGTTTTCTTCAGCAACATTAAGCATCTTAGGCTCTCAACCAGGGTTATACAGTTTTATTTGGTTTAGTTTTAATATAAAAATATTACTCGTACCTGATTGGTTTTAATTTATTCAAATATAATTTGAAATATAAAACTAATAAAATTTGTTCAAGTCGGTTTATAGATAATAACCAAAGTAATTTAAATGGGATTGGCTTGATTTTTCGATTTAAAAATAAGTAAAAATTATAATTATAATATAAAAATAAAACTAACTATATTTGATGTTATAAAAAAATCCATATTTTTCAAAGCTAGAATTAATTTTAAAAAAAAAAAACAATTCTAATTTATTTAAAAAGAAACCTAAAAATTTATAATTCTTCTAATGTCAATTTATAAAACCATCAACCTATCATTTCGAAATTAATCAAAATAAATATTTTGAAATAAGCTAAAGAGACATATCTTCCAAAATTACAACCAAATTATCAAAATAAATATTTAAAATATAATATTACGTAAAGACTTAAAATACTTCCAAAAAATTTTCTAAATCAAATTTTTTTGAATAAATTATCGAAATCAATTCCATTCAAATAAAACAAATTCTTAAAAAATCAGAGGAAATTTAATTTATAGGCTCTGTAAAACAAAGGCCCAAAATTTTAAACAGGTCAGAAAACAACATGCTGGCCCAAATCAAATAAAAAGAATTAAACCAAGCTCATGTCTAAATAAATACATATACAAAATAATTAAATAAGACCCAAAATCTAATAATCAATAAACCTAACAAAAAGTTCATACAAATAACCAAAAAAAAAAACAAAGATAATCAAAAAATCCAAAGCAATTCTAGGGTATTATAAATAAACTAACTAACCAACCAAATCAAATAAATTCAATCAGACCTAATCTAATCAAATGTAAGCCCAAATCTCAACATATCATAAACCCAAATGATGCACAGAATGCAACAAGATTAATACCCACATTATTGAAATAATATCAAGCCTGAAACTTGAAGCCCTTAAATAGTTTATTACTACTCTATTTTAAGGGTAATTTGAGATGTAATTTGTGCATTTTGAGTCAGAAGTATTCTTAAAACATTAATTTAATAACTTGTTAACCTAATAAGTAAGGACTAAAGTGGTGTGTTTTTTGAAAATATTTTTGTATAGTTATTTTACAACAAAATAAATTTGCAATGGTGTTGAGAATCATTTGAATACTTGAAAGACTATCATAAAAAAGACAAATTAGAGTTTGACATTTCACAACTTTATGCAAAGGTGACAAAGTTAGCCACAAGCACGGAGAAGAAGCCGCACCTGAGGCGAGATCAAAATATCGGTACTTGGATTTTACGGATATATCGATAAAATATCGGTGGATATTTTGATAAAAATATCGGTAAAGTGAAAATTAACAAAAATGTTTTGAAATTTATGGAAATACTTTGTTGAACTATATAAAAAAGACATAAATAAGCAAATATACTTGTTGAAGGCGATATTCATTATAATTTTATCGAGAAATTACATTCTGATACTTTTAAGGCAAAATGAAGATCGATGTGGCTCCGTTACATTGTTTGATGAAAGATCATCTTGTTGAAAAAATATTCATACGAGGAACATGGTGTTGATAATCTTGATTGTAACCCCGAGCATGTAAATGCATCAAATCTTGACTCTTATGCAACCTTTCTATGGATAGAGAGCTGGGGTTCACCCGCGTACTCGTTTAAAATCGCCTTTGCATTTTATATGAAATTTGGAATGACATTTATGAATCATAAGGATAGTTAATCATTTCATATTCTTCACTAATGGAACCTGAAAGATTTGAAGAAAGTTGATTATAACTCATTATACAAAGAGGAAATATGTTGCCCTCATTCGATGAATCACTGAATTGTATGATTTTAGGGGTATTTATATAATTTTTTGGAGTCAAAATAGCCATTGGATTGTCAAAAGCGTGTAGATTTAATTACAACAGTTGGATATTCTGCTTCAGATTGGAAAATCAATTGCTGAGCCGTTAACAGATCAAACTTTAGATTTAAAATCAACCATTGGATAAAAAATATAGTTGTTGGATGCTTTTAAAAAAGCAGACGAAATCTAGGCCCCATTGAATTAAAGTATGAGCAATTTGGGCGGGGTTCGAGATCACTTTGGGTTTAAGAGGAGTGTGTAAAGGCCGCGACCTATGTTTTGAAAAAATCGACAAAATATCAAAGATATATCGCCTATATCACCAATTTTATGCCAGAAATTCTAGCCCACACGTGCCACGTACAAGCTCGATATTTTGCCAAAATATCGAAATTTTCTGATATTTTTCCGAAATATTAGCTATTTTCCCAATATTTTCCTGATTTTTTTATCAATCGACTTTCGATTTGTAATATCGTATTGGTACCGACCGGTATCCCACTTTGTCCATTTAGTTCAACAGCTTCCATATTGGAAGTGGCAGTCAAGGTCTGCTTTGCACTTCTCCAAAATATAGCTCCATCAGCTAGCATGAAAATATAACTGAATGTTGATTTTTGAAAATCATCATAGCCATCAAAGTTTACATCGGAGGTGTCAATCACCTCCAAATTGTCCACTCGTCTATACATAAGCTTATAATCCTTTGTTCTTTGAAGGTATCTCATCACCTTCTTTGCAACTCTCCAGTGATCAACACTTTGGTTATACATTAACTTCTAACACCCGATAGCAAATGCAATGTCACGTACGGTATGACATGCATGGACTTCCAACATTTATTATATAGAATGTTTTTCATATGTTTACGTTTGAAAACAATTTTAAGGCATTGATTCAAATCGAATTTGTCACCCTTCACAATGGGTGCTACACTCGATGAACAATTTTTCATGTTAAAATTCTCAATAACTTTATTGATATAGGTCTCTTGAGATAAAACCCAAAATGTTGGTTTTTCTCCGCTTGGCAACATGCAAGCGACATAAACACTAATAATACAACAAAAAATCCAACCTAAGGACCTTGTATCAAAAGCGGTTTGAACAAGAAGGACCTCCAAGTTTATACCTTTAAAGATGAAAATCAGAATGAATCCTTCAAATATGAAGGATTTGTATGGCTCGAAGCGGGCGAGTCCTAGGTTCGTCTCTAATGGTATCCACATGAAGGGAGACACCGAAAACCTCAAAGGAAACAGGTACGAGAAGGATCCAAGTGCTAGCAAGGATCAAACTCAAAGAGGGAATAAGGGAGAAGAGATTTGACACTCAAACCTCTCTCTCTTTCTAGAACTTTGTTCTTCGCAAGAACAAGAAAACTCTCTCTAAGGACTCTTCTTGAGAGAGTGTGGAAAAGATGGGTAGGGTTAGGGTTTCCCTATCATAACACTTATATAGGAGATCATAGCCCCTTAGAGTACAAATGGCCCTCAGAATAGGATAAGATATGGATCTCTATGCATGTATCGTAACTGCGTCAGGTTTCTTGGCCTTGCCTTCTCTTAGTGTGCCCTTTGTTCCTCGGAGTCCATTAATCATGTAACTTTTTTTCCATAGATTAATTCTCTCATATTTAGATCACCATGAAGCTTCGTTTATATCGAAGCTTCACCTTCAATGTGTGTGACTGAAGTGGGATTCTAATTATGATGACCACTTGATTCAACTATTACATCCAAGCAAGTCATGAGCGGTATCTAGCAACACATCATGACCCTCAATTGATCGAAGAGTAAGCTCCATAGACAATTACTATCCAATTCATCATTTCACCAACCTATACCCCCACTCAGTTCATAACATAGACAAAATGTAGCTCCCATTCATGGCTGTCTATGTAAGTATATAGATGTCTTTGGAGTCATTACTCATCAATTAGCAAATGCAAGACACTTTTCATTGCATTTCCACTATGGCCAGAAATTCCTGAGTAATGATTCTGACAAGAGGCCATGGGTATACTCTCTCCCTTTATTAGGAGTAGTAAATCATTTGTTGACTATTCAATTACCTTCGAACACTTCAAGTTGTACCCAATCATCACCCTGTGAATAACCTCATAAAATGATAAGGAATGAAGTCAAAGTACATAGTGTTATCCAAGATATCCTCACTACTAAAAAACAATTTATGGTGTCATTTGTTAAAATAATGACACCGTATGACTTAAAGTTCATAAAGGTGACACATCATATAGAAAATATTTAATTGGGAATGTTAGTTTTAGATTTAGGATGTCATTCTCTAAAAAGTGACACCATGTAAAAATAAAAATTTGTGTTGGAGTAGCTAGATAGTGCTAATTTTAGATTATGGTGTCATTTTTTTTTAAAAGTGTTATATTGATTTTTTTTTTTTTTTTAGATTTATGGTACTGTCATTTTCTGAAAGTGACACCATATATAAAATTTTAAATTTTATAACTCAATGGTAATTTTATTATATATACTAATTAAGAAGAGAATGTAAAAAGTTTATTATTTTGCATATGTTGATATATAATTTTATTGCATAGCAAATTATCATCTTCTTCCATCTTTTCTTGTATCCATAAACCCATGAGTTTTTTTTATAAAATATAATAGCAATAAAATCATATAAAATTGATTTTTAAATATCTTCAATGAATAAATTTAATATATCTGACAAATAGGGGTTTGAACTTTATCTAAAAAATAGAATAAGAATTTTGATGTATAATAAAATAATTTATATCTTAGTCATTTCCATGTAAGGAATTATAGAGAATAATATTTTAAAATATTTTGTTTAGATAATTTTGAAATAAAGTGATTTATTATATTTTTTTCTTTATATAATAATGTATTTCTTTTTTAATTTTTAAGATTGTTTACAGAAATAATTTTTTTAGGCTGTGATATTATAAATACTTGAAATTTACTAAAACTCTTCAATTAATTATAGAGGAATATTTTAATATATTTTGTTTTGTAATTTTGGAATAAATTGATTATTACTATTTAAAAATAATAATCTTATAATTCATTTCTATACTATAAGCTAATTATAGAAACATATTTTAATATATTTTGTTTGAACGTAATTTTGGAATAAAGTGATTTACTTTATTTTATTTAAATAATAATCTTATTTCTTATTACAGTGGTCAGGTCTTGTAGAAAAAAAAATTTTTGGGATTGTAATATTTGTAAATACAAAAAAATTTTAGAAAAAAAATACTATTTACAAATAAATTATAGAGAATAATATTTTAAATATAGTTTGTTTAGATAATTTTAGAATAAATGATTTATTGTTATAATTTTAGATAATTGATGGATTAATCCAATCATATCTTTCACAATTATTCAAAGAAAAACATAATATTTATATTAAATCCAAATCCTACAAGCTTGAGCTTATAGGTGAGTTGATAGTTTAACATGGTAATTGGAGCTTGATATGGTAAGCAGGCCGAGGTTCAATACCTCCTTTTGTAATTTGAATCCTTATTTGATTATTTGAAAGTCTATGAAGGACTTTGTTCGGTTTGTTTGACTCTTCATACGTGCTTCCGAATATACACCAATTAATCTACTTTAAATGTGTCACCCATTGGTACTCTCTATGGTGTCAATGGATAAGATGACGCTTGTTGTAGTGACACTTTCTATTTATGGTGACTTATTATAAACTTCACCCTATGCTCTTTTTTTTCTTGTAGTGCCTTAAGCATCTCAAGTCTAAGGATATTTGCACCATTGTTATGATGAGACTATTATCTACATTGCTCCAGATAATCCATATAATTTGTGTGTGGAGTCTTTGATATCTTGTTTATTAACATGAAGTATCCAGCGTATCAACTCTAATTCTAATCAACTCATGATCACAATTTATAAGATACATTGCTTGATCCAATCAAGGAATATGACATGTGCTAGTCTATCCAAATCAACAATATCTAGTTTCGTTGATTCTATGACTAGGGATAATTTAGATACTAAGATAATTGCATATAATAGAAATCTTATTATTATTATCTTATCATGATTTCATTTATGCTATGTTATGTGTCGTGGACATCATTAATTGATTTAAGAACACTATCAATGAACATCAATATAATAAAGATGCCTTTAATGGTAACATAAGACGTACAATAAGTTATAAATGTGATTGCCTTTAGAACACTTCTCTAACAATCTCCCACTTGAATTGATGTCGCCTTTATATCTCATACCATAGGTGGTATGATCCAAACTGATGGGAGGCTGGCTTAGTCAGAGGATCATCAATATTCTGATCAGTAGGCACTTTCTCTATGATTATATCACGTCTACCAATGATTTCTCTAATCAAATGGTATCTCCTATGTCAAGCCCCGAAACCTAGTCAAGGGGCATGGCCCCATTATTTCACCTCAAATCCCGAGAAAGGTACCACGACCTTTCATTTACATGGTGGTTTAAATCAGTTAATACAGTTAAAGTAAGTGGAGGGCTCATTCTAATATCACCAATTCCAAATTTCCATACTAATAAAAACTTTCTAAATCTCAATCTTGAGTATGAACTAACATAAAAGGCTAAAAACAATTATCGAACACTTCTAACAACTGAAATCAAATAATCCAAATGAACAAAAATTTAAATAATAAATAAGGTGCATGGTAGAATTTAAAAATGAAAATCTGCAAAAATAAAGGCAATTCTCATCTACTTAATCCTCTGTGAACTAGGAGTACCTAAAAAATAGTCAACTTTTTTTTTCCAATACATTCAACTATTTAAACAAAGACCTTTATTTGGATCAAGCCACTTTCATATCAGAATGAACAATATTCAAATAAGAATTTTCTCTTGTCACAAATATCAAATGGTCTTACAATGGGTGATCTTTAGTGGATAGTAGCTTATTGTTCCGTTTAAGGTGGATGAAATCAAACATTACTAGTATTAGCGACGCTAGCAAACACACAGATGATGGGTTCAAATTAATAACATTTATCATGAGGAATGTAAAGATCCATTATTGTTTAGTTGACAATGACCGAATAGTGTCAACTATTATTCATTTTGACAGGATCGAACTACTAAAATAAAAATATAATTTCCACAATTCTATCCACAAAACATAATATATCCACCATGTATATTCCACAAAACATAAAACCCAACATACTTTTAATGCAAAACATATTAGATCTATATTTTTAGTAAATAACAAAACAAATATTTTTGAATGGTACATATGAAAATACATTTAAAAATAAACTGCATTAATTTTCACTTACTTCAAAAGTTATTTCATCCTCCTTCCTCGTCTATATTAAGCATGGAATAATAAATCAATATGAGATGGTGTTTATGATTTATTACGGGACAAGATCTTATTAATGGTGTATCAATGGGATGTGCCCGCATGGAGCATCTTTCCCAAAATCTGGATGATCCCAAGGTGGCCTATTGGTGCATGATCCAGGTGCTATAGCAATTGTTCTCTGCCAAAAAATGGTGGCAGCCCGCTTCTTCCTCTCGAAATATATTAGGGTTTAATTGTAAAGAAAGCTTTGATGTTTGCTGAGATACGAGTTTTTACCGGATATAGATAATAAGTAAATTAGAATTTTTATCCCAAAATAAATCTTTAAAAATAAAATTGAATCTAACTTGATATAAAGCCAGTTGTATTCTGGCTGAACTAATATATTCTTTACTGTGGACTTATACGGCCCACTTTCGAACGGTGTGACAATCTTTTCTTCTTCCATGGTCCAGCATGAAATTCCTATGTGTATGTCCTTACCACATTTGTGTGTCCTATAACCACTTACCATTAGTTTTTAACCCATGAGGAAATTCCAGCCATAAGGTTTGTATATACTGCCCCTATTTCATCACCCAAACTATTTGTCAATCCAAGCAAATCATGATTTTTTCATCAACTTGCAGCCACCACATTCCCCTTACTGTGTACTATTGCGTAAATTGATTCCCTATATCACTAACCCATCACTTCTCACTAAAGTACTTTACAGTTTGAACTGAAAGTTTCATTAAAGCTTCAGAAACACCATAGAATTTGTCAATTTCAATAGTAAATCTCCAGTACAACTACCCGGAACCATAATTTGTTTTCCTCATATTTCAGTCATGTAAAATAACTTATTTGCTGCAACTTCATTTCTTGCATTAAGGCGTGTTTTTAGCCATAACTTTTACTAAAATTTCAGAAAACAAGGCCTTAAGTTTCTGCCATAATATCTTGGGGAAAGCATGGTGGTTGTCTCGTTCTCCTTGCAAGGTTCTCTTCTAAATCATCAAAAGTCTTTCTTTTATTTTACTTAAGCGCATCCAGATCATCAGCAAAATATCTCATTTCATGATTCTTAGCCTTGTTGTTTCCCCCTTTTCCCGACCACCACCTCTGTCCCTCTAGAGAAAAAAACTCTCCATATATACCAACATCAGTTGCTATTTTGACTTCTTAGCTCCCATTTGTGTCATCAGTCATGAAAAACAACATAAGGGAATTAAGAATATGAGACAAATAAACTCAAAAAATCAATATATATTAGATATAAATCAAGTCCATATAAAAGAGGTATAATGCCTAAATTTGATTTAATATTAATGATTCAAATTAATCAAACACAAAGCCCATTCTTCCAACGACAACCTATTCTACTCGGATAAATGACAACCCAAATAAACAAATGGGCACCCAAAACACTTTTGAAACCCAGAAAATCGAATATTGAAAACAAACAAAAATATATCACCTTGAAAATCCTTGGATCGAAAATGTTAATGGTAGGAACGGATGGCAATGATGTTCGAGAAGCATGGTGGCCATGGTTATGCAGCTACGGAGATAGATGAGAGTATTCAAAATGGAAAAATGAGGAAAAAATAGAAAAGAGGAAGAAAGAAAAGAAGGAAAATAAGGCCAAAAAGAGGTGTCAACGATGTGGTCGTGCTGCGGGGATGAAAGAAGAACAACAAGAAGAGAAAACGAAAGAAAGAAAATGATAGGAAAATAGGGAAGATCAAAGAGTCGGTCTTGGGAAGGGAGGGAGAGCCTATAAGAGCATTTTAAATGCTCTTAGAGATAGATAGCCCAAGTTTAATTTATCAAAAGGGAAGCAATAAAGTGAGCTTGGAGAATTTTAGGTTGAAAATAAAAATAACTTAATAATAAAAAGGAAAACAAGTATAGTATTAAAAATGAGAGGGCTAACACATAAATAACCAAGCATATAAATAAATAATCAAAATAAAATAAATAAAAAGAACAATTTCTGTGGTCTAAACTAACATCTTTCTTTGAATTTTAAACACAAGTACAAAAAGATATATTTTTGGACAAAAATACCTCTAAAAATTTAGTTATAATATGGGAATGAGACAAAATATCTATAAAATAATTTAGTTATGGGAAATTTATTTTCCCACTTTGAGAGTCATTTTTGTTCAAAATATGACCTTTTCAAGTTTATTTTTATAAAAGGTTTATTTTGCAAATAACTTTTGATTTTAGGGAAACTTGTGTTTCCCCATATTGATTTGAGAATAATTGTAAAGAAAAAAAATTATGTTTCAAGTATGATAGTATTTAAGTATTACCTCAATAAATTATAGGTAATATCATAATTAATAGTGTTATTATAAATCATATTTAATTATTGCCCTTTTGGTTTTGTTGTATTTTTATTGGGTTTTTTACTCACTAGATGGAGACACGTGGCGAAGTAGGGCTGCTTTGATATCATGGTTAGTTTTTTCCTTTGGGAGGGTAGAGTTCCTAGGAGAGGGGGGTCTTTTTGGTCTTTTCAGGACGGTATTTAAGTGGAGTAGAGTTTTTAGAAAGAGGAGGAAAAAAACAAAGCAAAGAAAGCTAGGGTTTTAGGAGGGGCCGTCTTCTAAGTTTTTTGGGAATAAGAACTGCTACTGAGAGAGACGTCTTGGGGAGAGGGGTCGACTTTTCTATTTTCCTTGGATGAGGAACAGCGGATTTGAGGGTTTGAACTTTTGAGCCGTCCTATCAGTTTTTGGGAGAAAGGCAACCATTACTGTTTTCTTGGGAGAAAGTTAGGTAGGATAAAGAGATAACTAGAAGGGAGAATTATGCTTTAGGAGTTAGATAAGACCCTATATTTTATAAAGAGTCCATCAAATTATCACAATGCAACCCATAACCCATAACAACAAACAAAATTAACAATAAAGCTATAACAAATCCAAAATACCAATATTACCCTCAAGTTTCTACAACAATCAATCTACCAACGACCACACCTCTAGCCTCCTTTCCATTTTCTTTTTCCCTTTTTTTGCAATCAATCTTCAGTTTTTTTTTTTTTGTGCTTTTTCATAGAAAGCACCCTCATTTACTAAATTTTAAATAAATTAAATTTTATAATTTTTAATTAATTTTGTAGATAACATCTTATTTTCATTATTTTAAAATGTACTTCATTAAGAAAAAAAATTATTTTAAATTTTATTTATTCATCATTTTTTAATTTATCATTTTTGTTTTGTTTAATAAATGAAGTAAAACAAATCAACTTCTAATATATAAATACATTCACTCGTAGCAATAAATAAATTAGCAAATTGAAAATATTTAATAATTTTTAATTTTTTCAATAAATTATTATTTTATAAATAATAATAAAACTATGTGAATAATATCTTTTATTAATATTTAAAAAAAAGGTTTATAAAGTATAGGTTGTGTTTTAATGACTTAGGAAAAATATTTTAAAAAAATAAAAATCTTATGAGAAGTGAAAGCTTGTACACCCATTATACAAGTATTATATTTGACTTGTATAGTTAGTGTAATCATCTTGTATATTATAAAAATCCTTATTTTTCTTTTGAAAAATAATATATGCATCATTTCCATTGTTGTGGTGAAGAAAATAAGGGAAAAAAAAATACATCAACTATATTTTTCATATTTTTAAATTGTGGAAGTGTATGGTATAAGTATGTGAGCTAAGTATGACATCTACAAATGCTTATAAAGTATGTCCTAAGTTGGTGTATTAGCATACAACATAGAAAAAAATATTTCACATAAAAAAACTATTCAAATCCTATGAAAAATGCAAACTTATTACCTTAAAACATTATAATCATCCTGATTCACGAATCCATTAATGATTCGGGGTGAGCGGTCGACTCTTTCAAAGTCGAAAAATATGCGACTAATTGGCGAATCGCGAATTGATTACATGAATCTATTTAATACCGATTCTCAAGGTACCAAGAGGTAAAATGTCACAAAATAAAATGCGAAATACCTGAAAAAAAAATACTTAGCCTACTGTAGAAATTAATTAAGTTGGAAGAAAGCAACTCCAACCTTTGGTATTATGAATTTACGAGAAGAAACGAAAAAGGGAGAAGAAGACCAAAACTTTAAGAAAAATAAAAAAAGAGAAAAAAAAAACCTTGAATTTTCGGTTTCAGGTATGTTTTTTTATCAAGTTTTCATCTTCTTCTTCAAGAAAACCATGCATTGAACCATTGCAGAAAAATATCATCACGTCCATTTTTCTTAGGCCATGCGACTCCATGCTGAAGGTGCGATTTGTTCAACCTGCAACCTTCTCTTAACCTTACTTTTCTTCAATCGGACAACAGCCAATTACAACCCTAATATGGGTTTTTTTCGACCAAAATATTTATTTTTGGCAAAATAAGCGAAAAAGCGCATCATGAGTTAGAAATTTGAAGGAGATCGAGGAAAAAAAAAAGAAATTAAAGCTCTCATTTGATCATGAGAGAGAAGAAGAATGGAAGAAGAAGAGGGGGAAAAGAGGGTGTGTTTGGCGTGTGTCTAGGTTGAAGCCACTTTTTTGCATAGCCACAATGGTTTTTGTACTTTGTGATTGATATATAATATATTAAAATATTGTTTAATATATTTATTTATATGATATGTTTTTATATTAATTAAAATATTTGATTTATCTAATAAGAAATTTGTTATTTTAAATAAATAAAAATAAATTATCTGTTTATAAATTAATAATGAATTATTTTTCAAAAATAATGAATTATGTTTTTATAAATAAATAAATAATGAATTATTTATTTGTAGATAAACAATAAAGAATTATTTAATTATAAATAAAATGTTTTATCATTTATCTAATAATGATTTTCTTTCTATTATGGTTGTAATTTATAAAGTAGAATATATATTATGTAAATTTTGATTATATTTGAAAAACA